>CATNWA010019889.1:0-93327 GCA_951230385.1 Staurois parvus
GCAGGGTTTCTACTTTCCCTCACTTGACCTGGACATGATTGGGATTTTTAAAATTTTTATATAAATCTTTACCCCCCAAACCGATCAAAAAAATTTTTTCATTTGCTTAGAGAATTTGTATAAACAAAAAAACAGAGCTTAAGGCTGACATGAACCAGGTTTAAAAAGTAAACAATACTGAAACCCATAGAATCCATACAGAAAAAATTTGGGATACTCCTGAGCAGTTCAAAATTTATTCAAAATTTTAAACACTAAAAAAAAAAAAAGCCGGGGGCAACAACTCTGTACAGTTTTTTTGTTATATCTGTTGCCCCTTTTCCAAATATCCCATCCCCCTTGCAATTTATATATTTTAACAAACGTATCAGCAATCCTATAGCTTGAACACAGAAAAAACGGGGCACACCAAATAAATTATGTCACAAAATTTTAGTTTCCCTCAAAATCAAAGACATTTGTCTGTATTCATTACTTTCAACAAAGAATCATGTTCACTATAATAACAACTCCCTGCCAAAGACCTCTGACATCATTCCCTGCTCTGTGAGGGCTTTCAACCAGTTTTGCCATTTATTGAAACAAGATGTCAAATATGCACGGGTATCCCTTAATCATTGCCTACAAAGGGTAAAACAGTGATGTTTCAATCACCTTGAAAATCTGCCTCACATTAATGTTACACCTTTGACTTCCTCAAGTACCCCTTCCAAGACTTCCAGTGAAGCCCTCCATCCCAGGCCTCCCTCTACACAGCAAGTGGCAAACAGTCTCCAAACAACTACGACAACCAAGCCATATACAAACAGACTGAACACAAGAGAAACCTAAATTCACCTTGAGGCCTCTACTCACCCAGTGGACCTAACTGATCATCAAACATGATAGTTCCCCTCATTATTCGTGAAGCCTGAACATTTTTCAACTGAATTTGCTTTGAAGACAGGCCATATCTCATCCCTCAGTTCCTGTCCTCAAGTAAAATAAATATTAGCAATGGTTGCACCTTTATTTCAATCCATTCTGTTTTTCCCGTACTATCCGCCCCATTTGAAACTCAGTTTTTCAGTTACTTCCCCAATAAGTGGTGCTTACTTCAACTTCCCTTCAATGAGACCAGTCTACTTCTCCTAGACCGGTACTATGACTATACTTCCTCAGGAACATTTGACTACTGCTTCACCGGATCATTTTAAATTAACATCTGGTTACCCTGCTTCCCAGGAACCATCTTTCGGACATCCTAATATTGTAAAGTAAGCTGGCAAAAATTATATTCCGTTTCTTGTTTCCTTTTTATCTTAGCATGCAAACCATTGCTAATTTTATTTTCCCAACCAGGGAAAATCTCTTGCCATCTCTCTAGAGACTCCAGAGACTCCTTGTCCAACTTTGGCATGCTCTGGTATTCTATCATATAAACCCTGACTCTGCAAAAATCTAACTTTCCACCCACTCAGATCAAATTAAGGTGGTTATAAAAGCCTAAACATTTTTTACCCTTATGCATTCCTTACATTAAGGGAAAAAAAATTGTTTAGTCATTAGTATCACCCCTCCCCCCTCCCCACACACACACACTTTTACTTACCTGAGTCTTCATTCGATCTAATGCTGTGCCCATTTGCAGCTTTTCTCTCCCCTCACTTCCTGGACTCATTGCTGTCATTGAAAGCAAGTGATGAGTGAATGGGGAGTAAGGCCAAGCCCCACTGTCTGTCTCTATGAATGCAGTCAGCGGGGCTCGGGAGTGAGCCAGCATGAGTGCCCCTATAGAAAGCAGCTTTCTATGGGTGTACTCACAAGAGAAGGGGAACCAGGCACTCTGGTGGAGGGCCTAAGAAGAGGAGGTTGGGGATGCTCTGTGCAATTCCATTGCACAGAGCAGGTAAGTGTAAAAAATGCATTTACAATTATATTTTAAACTTCAAATTAAACCTCCTGCATCTTCTACCCCAGGTGTATAAACATCCTCAGAATGGAAGGGTGATACCTCGGTCATTGCGGCAGCTGCAGCAATGATCACTCAGTATAATTTTGTTGGGCCAGCAATTCTGCACAAAGTAAACATAATACAAGCAGCTAATGAGCCCCTGGATTACTTTTACAGGTAGCGGAAGAGGGTCACACCCCCTCCTCTGCAACTTTTAAATGGCTCTCCCCTGTGATCAGAGAGACCAGCCAGAATGCATCCAGATCTTGGCACACAGTGAGAGGAATGAATGTCGTTCCTCCCACTATATGATGTCAGAAACTGGAAGCAACAAGGATTTTGGCACTTCCTGTTTCGTTACTTTGTTTACCTGGCCGTTACCTGCCTGGGAAGCAGCCAATCAGACCAATCTGTGTCTGGTCGGCTGCATTGGAGGCCAGAGGAGAGATTTGGGGTCTCTTTATGGGGATCTCTCCATAAAGAGGCAAATATATATTTAGACCTCCAGCGCTCAAAATGTCAATCTCTATATACAGCTGCCAACACCCTACCACATACCATAATGGAAAATTGTAAAATAGATATTATTTGGTTCATTTATTAGCGCAGCACCAAATAATTGCTTTCTCCATAAAGAGGACCTGTCACAGTCCATGCAATTACCAGGGATGTTGTTCATCCCTTGTAATAGCCATAAAGTTGATCCAAAAAAAAGTTAAAGTTAGTGTTAAAAAGTTTTTTTATTAAAATAAATAATAATTTAAAAACATTATTAAAGCAACCGTTTCCCTGTGCTCACACTCACATGCACACGAGCATGTAGGTCCCGCACATATATATAAATGGTGATCGTACCACACATGTGAGGTATCGCCGTGATAGCAATAACTTTAGTGTCAGACATCCTGTGTAATTTTAAACTGTTAACTTTTAAAGGCTTTAAAAGCGCTGCCTATGGAGATTTTTTGGTACTGTAATTTGGCTCCATTCCACAGGCAGTTGCAATTTTAAAGCATATGACTGGTATCTATTTACTTGGCATAACATCATCTTTTATATTCTACCAAATGATTGGATATTATATTGTATTTTTGTGCATTAAAATCCATTAACGATGTATTTTTTCCCAAAAATGTTTATTTTTTTCAAAAATGAAAAACCGCTGCACAAAATATCATGTGACATAAAAATATGAAATGCCCACCATTTTATTCTCTAGGGCCTCTGCATTAAATATATATACACATAAACAGAATTTGCATAATAAATTTGGAACAGGGTGTACACTCTTTATTAGGCACACCTGTTCAATTGCTTGGTAACACACATTGCTAATCAGCTAATCACATGGCAGCAACTCAATGCATTTAGGCATCTAAACGTGGTGAAAATTACTTGCTGAAGTTTGAACCGAGCATTAGAATGGGGTAGAAAGAGGATTTTGAACATGGTATTGTTGTTGATGCCAGATGGGCTGGTCTGAGTATTTCAAAAACTGCTGATCTACTGCAATTTTCACACACAACCATCTCTGGGATTTACAGAGAATGGTCCAAAAAAGAGAAAATATCCAGTGAGCGGCAGTTGTTGTGGACAAAAATGCCTTGTTGATGTCAGAGGAGAATGGTCAGACTGGTTCTAGATGATAGAAAGGCAGCAGTAACTCAAATAACCACTCGTTACAGCCAAGGTATGCAGAATACTATCTCTGAATGCAGAACACATTGAACCTTGAATCAGTAGGCTACAGCAGCAGAAGACAACAGCGAGTGCCACTCCTGTCAGCTAAAAACAGGAAAGGAGGCTACAATTTGCACAGGCTTACCAAAATTGGACAATAGAAGATTGGAAAAACATTGCCAGGTCTGATGAGTCTCAATTTCAGCTATGTCATTCAGATGGTAGGGTCAGAATTTGGCATAAACATCATGAAAGCATGGATACATCCTGTCTTGTGTCAACGGTTCAGGCTGGTGGTGTAATGGTGTTGGAGATATTTTCTTGGCACACTTTGGGCCCCTTAGTACCAATTGAGCATCGTTTAAATGCCACGGCTCACCTGAGTATTGTTGCTGACCATATCCATCCCTTTATGACTACAGTATACCCATCTTCTGATGGCTACTACTTCCAGCAGGATATGCACCATGTCATAAAGCTCAAATCCTCTAAACTGGTTTCTTGAACATGACAATGAGTTCTCTGTACTCCAATGGCCTCCACAATCACCATATCTCAATCCAATAGAGCACCTTTGGGATGCGGTGGAACGGAAGATTCGGATCATGGATGTGCAGCCGACAAATCTGCAGCAATTGTGTGAAGCTATCATGTCAATATGGACCAAAATCTCTGAGGAATATTTCCAACACCTTGTTGAATCTATGCTATGAAGAATTAAGGCAGTTCTGAAGGCAAAAGGGGTTCCAATCCGTTACTAGACTAACTATGGTGTTTACTCCCACTTTAACTCACTAAATGAATCAGTTAAAGGATGGAAAATGCAACATGTTCCAGCATCTACAGCCTCTCCTTCTCCTCCACCCCCCCATTGATAGTGAGTGGGGATCTTCTTCCAACGCCCGCTGTCACTATTTGAAAATAATGCGATTGTGCAGGGCTCCCCCGACATGGCCGCATCATTCATTCACAGTTTCCTGTGAATTACTTAAAGGATAAGTTCACCTTTTTTAAAAAGAATATTAAATGCACATTTTTTATGCAGGTAAAAAAAAATGTGCATTTATTATTTGTTTTACTTAAAGCTTAGAAAGCATTGCATCAGTGATTAGAAAATATGTGCATCTATTATCTTTTCCCAAAAGGTGAACTTATTCTTTAAATGAATATTACAGCTGCACTTGACCAATTCTCTTAAAGGAGCATTAAATAAAAGATCACAATATAATAGGTATGTGAAATCTGTACACAAGAACTATTACTGAACACTAGCCCTCACAACACACAAATCTTCTGTCTCAATTTATTTAGAATTTTCCTTGATTTGAGTAGATTTGCTTAGTTTATTCTGGTTTCCATGCTTATATCCTTACATACTTCATGGACAGCTCAGTGGCTTAGTGGTTAGCACTTCTTTCTTGCATCACTGTTGTACCCAGTAAGGTCACTATCTGCTTGGCGCTTGCATGTTCTCTCTCTGCTTGTGAGGATTTCTTCACGCACACCAAAGACATGCCAGTAAGTAAACTCACCATAGTGTGTATGTATATTAGATAGGAACCATAGATGGTAAGCTCCTTGTGGGCTGGGACTGATGTTAATGCACAGCATATAAAACACTGCAAAAATTGTTGGCGCCGTATAAATATCTTTGATAAATATTTTTAAAGGATTTTTTGTGCATTTGCAGGATGTGCTGAAGATATATCTATTTTATGAATGATATTCAGATATGCACACATGCAATTAAGCAGGATACAGTTGAAAAATGTAAGACTGAGAGGACTGAGAGGAAATAGAGCATTGCATTTCTAAGCCTGAAAAGCTGTGCTGTTTTTACTTTCATTAAAGCATTTGTAAATGCTTAGTTTAAAAAAAAAAAAAAAACAGGTTTAAACATACCTGCTCTGTGCAATGGAATTGCAGAGTGGCCCTCAACACCCTCCTCTCGGGCTGCTGGTGCTCCTCCCCTTTGCTAAGTGTCCCATAGAAAGCTGCTTTCTATGGAGGCACTCGTGCGGGCTCATTCCCAAGCTTCACTGTCTGCATCTATTGACACAGACAGGCCCCGCCCCTCTACTCCTTCGTCATTGGCTTTTATTGACAGCAATGGGAGACAATGTCCCCCCCCCCCCCTGCCTCAGCAAAATCAGAAAAGCCTGAAAAAATAGGAAGTGAGGGGAGAGAGAAGAGCTGGAAACTTGCACAGCGTTGGATCGAATGAGGGCTTAGGTAAGTAAAAGGAAAGTGTGGGGGGGGGGGAATGGGGATACTAATGCCTTAACATTTTTTTACTTAAAACATTTTAATTTTATAACCACTTTAAATAGAGTCGCCTTAAGTAGATGGTTATAAATAATGAAACCAGGACACAGAGAAAATAGATTCTGGCTCTTTTTTGGGGTCATAAAACAGTTTGTTAGAAATGCGGGAAAGTGATCTCTAACAAGATATTTTAGTTTTATTTTTGCTTGCAATTTAACCCGCCCAAGTGAAAATAACTATCCACTAGACTTTTCAGTACTGTTCATCTAGTATGAAAATTACATAACTAAATGATTGTATCAGTCTTTTCACCTCATACTTTCTCAAAACTGCAGACAAAGAGAACAGTTATGGAGTTCAACTCAGAGCCACAAGCCTTGTGGGTTGCAGCAGAAACACATAGTACTACAGAGAAATGTCACCACTTGAGTCACCCAATTATGTAAGAATCTGGCAGCAGATTCCAACCAAAGCCAGTTTTCACTTGACTCATAGGACCTTTAGAGTAAAAACATTATTAACTGTAATTTATAAACTACAATTTCTACCTTTTTCCTAAAAGAAACCTGCAACTGAGGCTGTTTGCAGCCCACTATTTCTTACCTCTCTTTCTGTAAATGCTGGTTTCCTGGCTGCTGTTACAATCCAATAGCCAGTGATCAGGAGTTCTGCTTTTACTACAACTTTTCTGACCTGCCTGCTTTTTTCAGGTGAATGACTCAGAAAATAATGGCATCAAATACAGCTATTCAGCTAGTATTTTACATGTCAGTGGTGGAAACTAGAAGTACATTTATTTTAATGAAGTCTAATGTTACAGAAAATATTATTTTTTCTGCATGTATTTCTTTCACTTCTTCTCATCCGCCCATTGTACATAGACAGCGGACAGGAAGCTTTACCGATATGGGGTAATGTACCTGTACATCAGCCCGCATCAATGGCTCCTGCGTGGCTCACAGATCGTGCACCCCAGAGCTTGGCGATCGGTGTGTCACCCAGGCACAGCAGATCACATTACTGCTGTGTCTGGGTGATCACATGGTGTTTTACCATGTGACTGCAATGATCAATCACAGCACTCACATAGTAAACAATGGAAAGTGAAAGTAAAGATCTCTTCCCTCTGCACTCCTGTCAGGCTGCTCTTACACTCACAGACTGCTGTTCCAGCCACTCTAGTGTCCCTGATCAGTGTCCATGTGTCCCTGGTCACTGCCCCAGTATATATACATAATAAAACATGCAGCTAACCCCTGTCACCTGTCCCAGTGTGCACAAAAACACCCCTAAACTCCATACCAGTGTCCTGACCACAGCCATACCCCAAACCAAAAGCCTGATCACTGCCATATGCCATACCAGCACCCTGATCAATGCCATATGCCATACCAGCTCCCTGATCACCGCCATACACCATGCCAGTGCCCTGATCACCGCCTATTCCATACCAGCATCCTGATCACCGCCATGCCCCATACTAGCATTTTGATCACCCCACTACCATACCCATTACCAGTGTCATGATCACCGTCATACCCCATACCAGCGTCCTGATAACCACTATACCCCATATCAGAATTCTGATCACTGCCATACCTTATACCAGCACCCTGATCAATGCCATATGCCATACCAGCACCCTGCTCATGCCATACACCATGCCAGTGCCTTGATCACCGCCTACTCCATACCAGCATCCTGATCACCGCCGTGCCCCATACTAGCATCCTGATCACCCCACCACCATACCCATTACCAGTGTCATGATCACCATCATACCCCATACCAGCATCCTGATAACCACTGTACCCCATATCAGAATTCTGATCACTGCCATACCCCATACCAGCATCCTGATCACCGCCATACCTCATACCAGCATCCTGGCTACAACCATACTAGCGTCCTGATCACCGCTATACCTCATGCTAATGCCCTGATCACAGTCATACTCCATTGCAGCATCCTGATCACTGCCATATGCCATGCCAGTGTCTGCCACTTTAGGGTCTCAACTGATCAATTTTCAAATACACTGTTTTGGGTCATTTTTACCCCCAAAATGCAGCAGAACACATTGTGGCCTAAATTTATGAAGAAAAAATATTTATTTGAAAAATTTATAACAAAAACTAAGCAAAAATGATTTTTTTTTTCAACATTTTTGGTATTTTTTCATTTATATAGGAAAAAAAAAAAACTCAGTGGTGATCAAATACTACCAAAAGAAATCTCTTATCTGTCTCAAAAAACAAAATTCATATGGGTATAGTGTTGCATGACTGAGTAATTGTCACTTAAATTGTGATAGTGCTGAAAGCTGAAAATTGGCCTGGACTGGAAGGGGGTGAAAGTGTCCGGACTAGAAGTGGGTAAGGCTCCATGTACATTGGCCAAAAAAAATGCTGCTCCTAGAGGAGTTTAGTGTTTTGGCTGTAGAAGCAACTAATGTTATCTTTTGTGTCCATACACATTAGGTAGTGAAGAGGTGTTTTTTAAGCTCAGCATTTAGAGGCAAAAAAACCTTCTGTTTTGCATGTTTGAGACTGTTTTTCTGGCACAAAAAAAAATGCTAAACGCTCCTAAATGTTAGTACAAAAATCATTCAAAATTAATGTTTTTTTCTGCCAAGAACACTGGCGTTTTTTTAAGCCAGTGTGTATGGAGCCTGAACTGTGTGCATACATAAAATGTAACATCTTGTTTATTCTCTTGTTTTTCATTAGCAGCAGTAGAAACCAGGATATCTATATTCTAAAAATTTCTCCCTTAGTCAGTAACATTATCTCCAACGTAGTGATGTAGCAATCAACATTCTACTAATCGTTCCTACATTTTTTTCACATTGCCAGTAAATCTATGTTAGTGGTAAAGGACATATGTATACTAGGACACAGGCATGTCGAAGAGTATAATCCTGAGGAAATTATAGGAAGACTCACTGAGGTTATGCAGTAGCACAAATTACAGCAATAAAGATTCCTTATTGATTTCAGACTCTTTGTTAGGCAAGTGGCTCCCTAAGCTATGTGCCACTCAGGACCTTAATGGCAGCAGCACCCTTGCTAAAATATACACTGGAAATATACTGTACTATCTCCATGCTAAAGGAATCAGTTGTGGAAGAGTACATATTTTATCCCTGGAGTCAGGTGGCTTTTTAGAAAAGATGTTTTCTATTAACTAAAACTATCTCTTATGTATAAGCTTCCTACGACCACTAAAGCTTGTTGTACATCCCCATCTGTGTCTTCAAAAGGTCCTAAATCATTGCTATTTTGTTAGTACTTAAATATATAAAAAAAAATAACGATAATAATCTGAAATAACTTCTAAATAGCAGGTACCACAAGGTGCTTTTATGGGCAATACTTTTTTTTCCTTCTTAAACAAGCTGATCTTTTACAATAGAGCTAAAAGCAAACATTTTTTTTCTTCCATTTTGAATAGAGTAAGGAAGGGTATTAACCCTTTACAGGTTTTTTTTTTTAGAGTAGTAGAATGATAACACTGGAATCTTAACCACCAGAATATTTTAACCCCATAATGACCAGGCCATTTCTTGCCATATGGCACTGCGTTATGTTAACCGGTAATTGTGTGGTCATGCAACACTGTACACAAATTAAATTTATATCATTAGAGCTTGGTGGTATTTGATCACCTCTGGGTTTTTTTTTCAAACTATATTTTTCCGTTTTGGAAAAAAAACATTTTTTACTTTTTGCTATAAAACATATCCAATAAAAAATTCAAAAAAATAAAATGTCTTCATAAATGTAAGCCAAAATGTATTCTGATACATGTATTCAGTAAAAAAAATCCCAATAAGTGTATATTGATTGTATTGTGCATCCCAATAAGTGTATTGATTGGTTTGTGGGAAAGTTATATTGTCTACAAATGACAGTATATATACTTGAATTGTTTTTTAAAACTACTAATGACGGTGATCAGCAGCTTATAGCGGGACTGTGATAGTGTGGCAGGCAAATTGATACTAACTGACACTGAGTGGGAACTGACGAACTGATATTAACATCACCAGTGACACTTATACAGCTAATAATAGGCACTGTCACTGTCCTAATGACAATGGGTAGGCAGGGGTTAACATCTGGGGCAATCAAAAGGTTAACCGTGTGCTAGCAAGTGTTATCTACGTGCTGTTTTTACTAGGAAATGTGACAGATTGTATTCCCTGCTTTGCAGGAAGACAAAGACAGCTACATACCCACTGTCAGTAGAGAGATCTGTGTTGTTAATGAACACAGATCTCTCACCTGTCTCCACATCCATGAATCAATATGTGGAGACAGGTGAGAGACCCTGGGACCCACTGATCGGCATCTAAGAGAGCCAGTGAGAGTGCAGCCAGGTGCGCCCCCTACCTGGAAATGAACAATCATGTATATAAAAGTAATTCTGCGCAGCCGGCCAGGCTGTAGCAGTAAAACTACAGTGCACAGTCAGCAAACGGTTAAGATGTGATGAACGACACTTTGTTACTCAAAACGTATGTTGTGTTGATGACATGTGGGGTGTCAGGGCAATGAAAGTGAACTCCCAATAACCTAAAGATCTGAAGTTAATGTTTGAATCTGGAATCAAAGCACCATACTGAAATATATGAGTTCAAGGTAAGATTTTTTTCCAAACGTCACTTGGGTATCAGATCCAATGCATTTCAGGGGGCCACATATTGCCCCCTTCTTCAGGGCTTTGGAAAAACTGGGGATTGTGTGTACAGGCCTGAAGTGATATATATATATATATATATATATATATATATATATATATATATATAAAATCTAAAGTGGTTAATTGTCAGGAAGAACTCAGTAATGTTTACCTGCTGGTTTAAGGTTTTTTTGCTGTATCCCATTGGGGTGATTTCCTTTACTCGTTGTTGCATAGCCACAGCAGGGAGTGAGATGAAATCCCTCCAAAGTGAAAGCATCCCTGGTAGTCACCAGACATAGGGGTTAATTTATTAAAACTGGAGAATGCAAAACTGGTGCAGTTCTGAACAGAAACCAATCAGCTTCCAGTTTTATTGTCAAAGTTTAATTGAATTAACTTAAGATAGAAGCTGATTGGCTACAATGCATAGCTGTACCAAATTTCGCATGCTCCAGTTTTAGTAAATCGACTCTATAGTGTCCCTATTGGAAGATTTTCTATTTATTTCTGTTCTGGTGAACACTCCAATTTGAAAATTTCTTTTCACTTGATAATGGTCACCAATAGAGAGTGAATCTTCCTAACAGGGACACCCACATCAATAAAAAACTTGACAGGTGTTCTAACTTCTCTCCACTCTATTCAAAACTAAAAAAGTTTTGCCTTCAGTTATACTTTAAATTACCTGAGAAGACCCAAAATTGAGGTGTGCTTAGCAGTCATGTTTTTTATTTATTAAGACTGTAGCTTCAGCACTTCCCTCAGCATCCCAGAATGCATGTCCTTTGTATAAGTTACTGCAACTTCATTGCATTGTAGCATAACAAGGATGAACTGGAGGTTTCTGCTCTGTCTGGATTCATTAAGGTCCCAAAGAGCTAAGAAAAATAGTTCACATAGGAATGTAATGAAATGGATGTGGCATCACCTTGAGTTGCCTCCTTTTAAGGAACATATTTTAGGCTAATGATTTCATTATAATGACAGGCTCACTTCAAAAATCTTCTACACCTAGAAGAATATTTTACTTAATTTCACAAATTTAGTTTAACTGCTTTTTGAAGCTGGTGCAAGTTACTATAAAAAAAATATTTTTATGTTGCTTTATATGAGAATTGTCAGAATCTGGACCCAGGATCTCTGTTGCATCCGGCCATGGCTCTTCCTTCTGTGCCACTTAAGATGCCTCAGACCTTGGACAACCTTACTTTGTATCTTGTTTCTTGTGAACCTTAAACTCCTTGTTCCTCCAATGAACTTTTTATTTGAGCCATGTGTCTGCACTGCCTATTTTCCAAATTATTGTATTCTCTAGCCAATATTTTTTCCTTGTGCTTCTTGTGCCGTCTGTATCTTCACTGCAATGCTTTACCAACCTTTGGCTTGTTCCTCGACTACTCTTCTGCTTGATCCTGACCTGCAACCACCTGTTACCAACCTTTGGCTTGTTTAAGAACTTATGCTTCTGCTTGTTCCCTGCCTGCTACATTTGTTACCGGACCCCGGCTTGATCACCCCTTGGTGGGGCAATCCTGAGGACTGGGACCTGTAACTAGCATGCAGTGAAACCCATCTCAAACATCAGGAGCTCTGGTGAAGACTGGTTGGCGCTTAGACTCCACACCTCAGGTGAGCCCACATCACCTGCTAGGGGACCTGCTGGTGTGTTTATCCTGCTGGTTCTGTGTGAACCTTTCCACTGTTATAGTTTCCGGTTTCCAATTCTGACCCCTGACCATGACAAGAAACTTTTCTACTTTACTGTGGTCAAAGGAATAAATATAACAATATTAATTTTATTAGTATACAGGATTTATATAGCGCCAACAGCTTGCTCAACGCTTTACAATATAACTGGAGACAATACAGCAACAATACAGTTCAATACAAGAGGGTTAGGAGGACCCTGCTCCTTGGAGCTTACAATATAAGACATAATACATTTATACATTAAAATATTTTACATGGTAACGCATGAAAATTTCCGAATGAGTGGAATAAATAAATGTTTTACTCCTTGCTATTATTAACAATAATAGCAATAATAATAATAATAATAATATGAATAATATGGATAATGGATAAATGTTTTACTCTTTGCTATTATTAACAATAATAGCAATAATAATAATAATAATAAAAAATACATTATATATATATATACAGTTGCAAGAAAAAGTATGTGAACCCCTTGGGATTCCGTGGAGTTTTGCATGAATTGGGCATAAAATGTGCTCTGAACGTCATCTAAGTCACAACAATAGAAGAACACAGTCTGCTGAACATAATACTACACAAACATTAGATGTTGCCATGGTTTAAATGCACATAACATGTAAACATTCACAGTGCAGGGAGGAAAAAGTATGTGAACCTTTGGACTTACTAACTGGTTGACCCTCCTTTGGCAGCAATAACCTCAACCCAACGTTTCCTGTAGTTGCAGATCAGACCTGCACAACGATCTGGAGTAATTTTGGACCACTCCTCTTCACAAAACTGTTTCAGTGTGACAATATTCTTGGGATGTCTGGTGTGAATCGCTCTCTTAAGGTCATGCCACAGCATTTCAATGGGGTTGAGGTCAGGACTCTGACTGGGCCACTCCAGAAGGCGTATTCTGTACTGTTGCAGCCATTGTTTTGTTGAATTACTTGTATGCTTTGGGTCATTGTCCTGTTGCATCACCCATCCTCTGCGGAGCTTCAGTTGGCGGACAGATGGTCGTACGTTTTCCTGCAAAATGTCTTGATAAACTCTGGAATTCATTTTCCCATCAATGACAACAATCCGTCCAGGCCCTGAGGCAGCAAAGCAGCCCCAAACCATGATGCTCCCTCCGCCATGTTTCACAGTGGGGATGAGGTTTTGATGTTGGTGTGCTGGGCCTTTTTTTCTCCACACATAGTGTTGTGTGTTCTTCCCAAACAACTCAATCTTGGTTTCATCTGTCCACAGTATATTTTGCCAGTAGTGCTGTGGAACATCCAGGTGCTCTTTTGCAAACTTCAAACGTGCTGCAATATTCTTTTTGGACAGCAATGGCTTCCTCCGTGGTGTCCTCCCATGTACTCCATTCTTGTTTAATGTTTTCCTTATTGTAGATGTGTCAACAAAAATGTTAGCATGTGCCAGAGATTTCTGTAGGTGTTTAGCTGACACTCTGGGATTCTTCTTTACCTCATGCAGCATTCTGCGCTGTGCTCTTGCACTCATTTTTACAGGACGACAACGCCTAGGGAGAGTAGCAACAGTGCTAAACTTTCTCCATTTGTAGACAGTCTGTCTTACCGTGGACACATGAACATCAAGGCTTTTGGAGATACTTTTGTAACCCTTTCCAGCTTCATGCAAGTCAACAATTCTTGATCGTAGGTTTTCTGAGAGCTCTTTTCTGCGAGGCATGGTTCACATCAGACAGTGCTTCTTGAAACCAGTAAACCCAAAACAGGTGTGTGTTTTTTAGGGGCAGGACAGCTGTCAGCAACACATCCAATATCATCACACTGATTGGAGTCAAGGTTGGCTCACTCCTGGCTCCAATTAGCTCTGGGAGAAGTCATTAAGCTAGGGCCTCACATACTTTTTCCTCCCTGCACTGTGAATGTTTACATGTTATGTGCAATTAAACCATGGCAACATCTAATGTTTGTGTAGTATTATGTTCAGCAGACTGTGTTCCTCTATTGTTGTGACTTAGATGACGTTCAGAGCACATTTTATGCCCAATTCATGCAAAACTCCACGTAATCCCAAGGGGTTCACATACTTTTTCTTGCAACTGTATATATATATATATATATATATATTATATATATATATACACAAACACACAAACCTCAACACCACAAACACCCATTTGTCAAGAGATCCCAAGTTTAAAATTAATAGTAAGAAATGTATGCACTGTCCATGGTGCTGATCCTGTTGTTTCCTTTTTTTTTCTCCAAGTGTACATAAGTCATAGTGTAGCACACTACGCTGTGCACAAGTCGCTTCATTAATTTAATCTCAGCCTAACGTAATTACACTGGATATCACAGATGGTGTCACTGAGCAGTAAGAGGGTTAAAGTGTTTCTTTTCAGTATATTGAGTTAAAACAAGTAGAAAAAGAAAAAGGGGTGAAAATGTTAACATAAACAACGCGCTGCTGAGTGACTTTATTATGCTGCCAAACACGTGTACCCATTAGCATTATGCAGCTAAGTCAACATTATAGATATGTCCAGCTTTCCAGATCCTATTTTCCATTGTTTGGCTTCTGTTAAACAGAAGGAGCTGATCGTAATTTAATAGATTGTTTTTTAAATTAAAAAAATGTACCTTGCCTTAAAACACAAAGGATTCATATTTCAAGCCTACTGTATTTTAGCACCATCATGCCTCAGAGATTTTTGAAAATGGCCATCCTTGCCCTATTGCAGGCTCTAGAAAGTGTAAAGGTTGCACAGAACATTTAACAAGAGGTTTTTCCAAAAAAAAGAGGTGCTGTCCAAAATCCCTCTGGATGCTCTCATTAATGTGGAAAAGGGTAGATTTTATAAAACTTAAATTAAGGCATAATGACTGCACATTTACTTTATCATAGTAGCAATGTTTCCTGGGTAAGAGTTTACTATGAAGTTTAATTGGTGGTGCAAGCTTAATTCCGGTCAAACAGGTGAAACAAAAGGAACAACTTCTACGTTGGGATCACTAGTTAGCAGTGTGATAGGGTTGGTGGGCCATGGTACTAAGAGCTTTATGGATATGTTTGGAATGTTATCACGATAAAACACTTGATTGGCTGCATCCTTAGTCAGTTATCATGGAACAGTTGTCCCAATTGAAAGGTTTCCTCCCACCTCCTGTTCTCATGACAACTTTCAAATTTGGGACTTCCAATCACTTTCTGCCCTAGTGACAATACTCCAGGATAAATAGAGAGGGCAAATCTCCCCAGCAGGGACACAGACAGTAGTAAAAGCACAAACGTTATTCCAACACTCTAACTAAACTGTCCCTAAAGTTAAAAAATAAAGAAAAACACTTTGGCTTGAGCTACATTTTCAGAATTTGGTGGAAGTTAAAGTATAAGCCTGTATAAATATAAGGCAAAACTTTTTTTTTTTAGGTTTGGACAGAGTGCCAGAGGATAAAAACTGTTGTCAGTTTTTATTGCTGTCTGTGCCCCCTTTAGGGAGATACACCCTCTCTATTTGTCCTGTTTACCATTATCATTGAAAGTGAAAGTAAAAGAAATACCCAAATGTTGTGTTGTCCCTAGAAAAGTAATGGAGGGAAATCTTCCAAAGGGGACACTAGCTATGATGACCTTGGGAATTCCCTTATTTTCCCTTAATTCCCTTAATTTTCAGGGATTTCCTCTCATTTCCCATGTTTGGCTATGGGAAAGGAAGTGAAGGGAAATCTCCGCAATGGGACACAGTGAAAAAAAATGTGGCAGGGGTTTTAACCCTCCCTTACAAAATACCTCCCTTACCCTATAGTTCTGCTTTAAGGGTAGGTTTTATTCAGTTGGAATCACACCTGTACCATAGGTTAATTCAAAAACATGATATGTTACATTTCCCGTTGACCTGCTGTGCATTAAATGATAACTAAACCTAAGAAAAACATTGCAATGTATTGCAGCTTACAGGCTCTCATGAGGGGTGGCTGCAGTAGTATTCATTTTTTGTGCTAAGAACATTTTCATTTTTCAGTAAGTATGGAAAATACCTGCTCATCTTACCAGAAATGCAGTTACCTTGTCACTGTGACCTAAACTAGAAGCAATAGACATGTGTGAAGTCCATCCTGGGTGACAACCATGACTCCCCCCAAAGATACAGTGGAGGAGTGAGAGTTAACACACAGGACAGGAAGTGTGTTATTCGCAGGATCACCAGGTAAAAGGAAAAAAATTCTGAAAAAGACACCTCATTTAAGGACTTTAGAGGTGCCTTATCATTTTGAATGGGCTGCCAGCACAACTCAGAGTGGATCAAAATGCACCTGACCCTGCTTTGTAATGCAATGCATGGCAACTTATGTACAGTAAGTACATTATGACGTGCTGCAATACTGGTGTGTTGCCTTACTGTGTTGGGTCACCATTCAAGATGCATGCATGGAGAAGCATCACATGTTACCATTTTATTGCAAAACAAGGATGTGATCCTAGCTCAAATTTTATGGACTTAAAATACTTTTTTTGGTGGGATAAAATGTTTTTGAAATGTTTATCATGATTTTTATCATTTATGCACTTCATGTGTGCTAAAGTTTTTTTTCACTCATTAATACTGTGCTCAATTGATAACTGTTAAATAATTCTTAAAACTAAAAAAAAATCCCAGATAGATGATAGTTGCATGGGATTTTTGGGATCCCAGCAGCAGTTAATGGAAGTGGAGGAGGATCTGTGAAGGTGGAAGCAGGCACTTTGGTGCTTGCTGCCCACTTTAAAGCAGAACTCCAGCCAAAAACTTCTTTACATGTCCTTGTTGCTGATTTTCTAAATTCACTGAATATGTCATCCATCTTCTGGTTCACATAGTAGTTGCATTGAAATAACCTATTAATTTTCAACTCCAATCATTAATTCTCTTTGGTTTCCTGTTTGTAAGACTGGGAGCTGCTATGCCTCCTATTACCCCAGCCACTGGTCTTGTCATATCCCTTCTGTAGTTCTTTCTCCAGGAAGTAGAGATGTATTTCAGCCCCACTTGCAATGGTGGACCGAGACCTCAGGCACATTCAACATGTACAGGCCTACTGTACCCACCCACATAAACTACAATTCCCTGTGGTTGATGGGAACTGTAATTTCCTTTTACTGCAGAGAGAGAGGAGAGGATATGATGTCATCCCTGCAGTTACACCTCCTCCTTGGCAGAGAAGATGCTGTTATCGGTTGAATTACAGAGATGAGGTCA
This sequence comes from Staurois parvus, assembly GCA_951230385.1. Taxonomy (NCBI): domain Eukaryota; kingdom Metazoa; phylum Chordata; class Amphibia; order Anura; family Ranidae; genus Staurois; species Staurois parvus. The sequence goes on from CATNWA010019889.1 coordinate 17,487, forward strand.
TGAAAATTCAATTAGACTTTTCACCTAAATGGTAAGGATTTTCAAAATGTTATTAACTGTTCAGTGTTTGGTATAAGGGGGTTGTACTAATGGGTGACTTTTTTTCCTATCCTGGAGTTCTTCTTTAAGTCTTAGTTTACATCCAGATAAATGTATACAGGTTTGCTTTAGATCACATAGTCAAAAAAAAAAAGGTAAGACCAAAAATCAGTCTAAACAACTTCATGGTGAATAGCAGTCATACGAAAGCCATGTTCACAAGGTTTTACGAGTTAGAGAGTGCTAATGTGTGTCACCTTAGACCAGCTCTCCTCTGTAATGTACTAAAATTAGAAGAATCACATGTTACATCAAGGGGAGTATTGTTTATGAAGCGATCTTGTGCTGATTTCAAATATCCAGTCAAAATCATGGAGATTTAAAAAACAGGGAATTCTGCTGTTTATGATTGGATGTTTAAAACAACACTGTGATTCTGTTTGAAAATTAAAAAAAATGACTACTGTTCACATTTATCTATGACTTGGTTCCTATGTCATCCTGCGCTGTACATTATGGAAAAATGACCCAGAATATTAATTTCCAGAGACACCTGTCCATTCTTATCTGTAAAGTAACAACTCCTGCAGCCAAGCAGCTAATGTGCCTACAAAGGTACATATGAACTCTAATTGCAACAGCTGAAGCTCACGTTGCCTGGCTCCAATTGTCTATTGGCTTCTACATAACACTAACACATTGAAAAAATTATAACTGCAAGCAGTATTAAATCCAAAAGCAAACATTTATTATCTGGTAGCTTAACAATCTGTTGGGAGATCTGTTGGTTTTGAAAAGAACAAGTTGTCTTGCAAATGTATCGGTTACAGTGATGAGACAAACCATACAACACTGGCAGGAGTGCTCACAATGGTCAGTTTTATTTCTTTATGCAAAACTTTAATCCCAAAATGAAATAAAAAAATTAAATCTGTTTGCCGTAAGTGTTTGTAAAGTGTGAGCTGGAGTTTGGCTTCAATTTGTTAGTGTATTTAAATCTGTTAGTTCAGCTAACATTTTCTCCCCCCATATTAACAATGTTGCTGTGCAAATGTGTCCCCCTGTGCTCCTTAATCCAGAGTAAAGGCACTCTAATACAGGAGGTGTGTGGCTGGCCAGATCACCAGGTGAAGAAGGAGGGTAAAAGTCTAAAAAAAGAAAACAAATGCAGCCACCACATCTAATGATTATATTACATCTTTGGTTTTGGGTTTACTATCGCTTTCAGTTTCACTATAGCTTCATCTTAAAGCAACATAGTGATGAACTAAAGAAGCAGATTTTGACTGATGTGTAATCAAGACTAAGTTTAAAAAAAGCCCACTAGATCTTGACTATGACTGCTATTTATAAGGCCTCCTTCACATGGTCAGATTGGTGCCATTGCTGGATTTCTGAGGCAAGAATCTGCAGATTCTTGTTGTTGGAAGAAGTGGGAATCCGGCTGCCTCACTAACCCAGCTGAGTGAAAGGGCCTTAGCTTTCCAGATTTATCTGCTCATACAGATCTTTATCATTTATACTTTAAATTGGGTCTTTATTAGGATTTCAAGGGACCTGAAACACTAAGGCCTACCATTTTTGGGGTGAGGCTCGCAAAGTGAGGCTCATACAAAGTGTATTATACTGGTTTACATTATGCCAGTGTAAGAAATGGTTTGCTCTTTGTACACTGTACTGTGATTGAAAGAATGAGGGTGTAACCTGTCTAGCTCCGAGCTTACACATTCGCCCAGAGGCTTCCCCATTTCTTACCATTTTGCAGGACTAAAATTTTGAAGGGTACTCTGCTCTGTGCCCCAACCTATTAGGTTGATAACTGAAATCCTAATTGATTAGGTGAAGTGTAGAAAGTTTGCATTTGGGCAGATCATAGTGGACACACAATAGTATTGGGACTGTTGGCCTAGTAAAAAAAGGATGTTAAAGCAGAGTTCCGGCCACCACCTCCCCCCAAAAAAAATTAATAGTCAGCAACTACAAATTACTTTTAATATTAGGACATTTACCTGTCCAGGGATCCAGCGGTGTCCTCACCCGATTCTGCAATCGGCTTTTGGATGCTGGCACCGCCATGTTGACAAAGGGAAACCGGCAGTGAAGTCTTGTGGCTTCACTGCTGGCTCCGTACTGCACATGCGCAAAGCGTGCGGCATTTTGTGAATGGGCCAAAGTCCTCTAGGACCTTGGAAGTGTCCCAGAGGGCTGCAGGGGCAAACTTTCAGCTCAGTTCACTACCTAGAACTGAGCCGGAAGTGAGAGCAGGAACCTGTCAAAACCAGGTACCCGCTACCCTCCAAAGGGCGACACTTTTGGCAGCTTTTGGGTGGAACTCCACTTTACAGAAGGAGCCTGCACACAAAGGAGATATAAATATAAAATAACATTTGCAAATCTTGGACCAAAGCATTCATAAGTATGTAAACTTGATACTAAAACCTAGATATATCACTGTTTTAAACTTATTTAAATAGTGTATATAGTGCTCCAGTGGAGCTTTATAGTGTACATACCTTTGTATCATAGCCATTTAGATATTGTATCTCAAAAGTAATATTAAAGCCTTAATATTTTTATCTTAAACAGCTTACAAAAAATGAATGAAACACAAGTCAAGCAACCATTCCCTGCCAAACAGTTCACGTTAATTCCTGTTTACAACCACATCCCCCATCTTCCTCCTTACTGCTTACATGGACTTCTAAGTAGGAAGCTTAAACCTTATCTCAAATCAATAAATCCCAGTATTCAAAACGACATGTCCCATAAGCCATTGCACTAGAGCACATGCATTCCCTTCCATTGGTTACATTTGGCCTAAATGAGGACACAGCCAGTGCTGGGAAGGACAGCAGAGTCATATCTTCTATTTGTTTTCATCTCAGGCTCCTTGTGTGTGTAGGTGCTGGCAGAATCCTCACATTGGCATGTAGTCCAATGAAGGGAAAACACATAGTAAGGTGGCTCCATAGGAACCTTCAAAGGAAAGGAGTCAACCTAAAACCAGAAATTTAGGGCAGTGATGAGGGACCAAATTGGTAGAAGAGTGAAATATGAAACATGAAGAAAAGGCATACTATGTAAGTGGTTACAAGAGCAGCTGAAATAGAGGAAACATTGGAGGTTTAATATCACTTTAACACATGAATAGAACCTTGATTGTTAGAGCCAGTTCATATTTACCTTTATAGTGGTTGAAAACCCTTAAATATACCCAGTGCAGAGACTGACCTCAGATGATACACAGAGATGTGCAGAATTTATAAAGTTTGTCTGAGCTGTAATAAAAAAGGAGGCAGAGAGCTGAGGTTACACTCTGCAGAGCTCAGTGAGGGGAGCTCTGAGAGAAGAGTGGAGGGAAGGGACACACCCCCTTCACACAGCACACAGAAACAGAGCTGAGGCTGCCGTTCTGCTGGAGGTCCCGCCCCATCACCATTTTCCTCTTGGTGTCAGGAAAACTTGTCAGTGATTCATGCTGATAGCAGAGGAACAAAGCAGCAGGCAGAAAGTACACTCTATAGAGGGATATGCTTTGTTCATATTTCCTGTCTGAGGTTTACAACCACTTTAAAGGAGAAGTTGGGCCAAAGCTCTTTTTGACCTTCTCCTGTTGAGTCCGGACCGCTGCTGCATCCATGTATGTGAGTATGTATGTTTGGCGGTTTTTACATTTTTTTATTTATTTATTTTTATTTTCATACTTCTCTTTTCTCTCTCTTATTTTCTCTTCTCTTTATTCCCATACTTCTCTTTTAAAGGAAAGTGTACATTTTAACATATTCAGAGCAGCCAAGCATCTTTACAGATGTAAGCTCTTAGCCCTGCTTTTACTTTCATGTGCTGCAATCACAGGCCTGGACCAGTGAAACATGGTTTAGTTTATAATTAGGTGTCTGCAGTACACTTGTAGTAAACTCAGCAGGATGTCCAGTATAGGCACCAGAGATCCCTCTTCACATGAATTCTACTTTTTACAGATGTAGATAAATGGGATTCATCTAAACTCATGTAGAGACTGCAATCTTTCTGCTACTTTCAATACATTTCCTCAGTATTAGCATGTGCTTCCTGAGAGTGCAGTGCAGTATAAAAATTATTATTTATGTTTCACACTGTGCAGCTGCAGACCATGTAATTTTTGTTTATACGAGAAAAGAGAATGAAGTGAGGAGAAGTATGTCCCGTATTTGGGTTCAACTCTCTTGCTCTCCGTAAGTACAAATGACTTTATTTTGATTCTGACCAGTAAATGCTTCCGAGACCTAATTCTCAGGTCAGAGTCTCAGTAGGAGGCAGAAGCACTTATTGTTCCGTCAGGCAAAACTACGTTAGAGTTACATTAGGCTATAGAGCAGCAAGAAGGACAAGGTAACTAAACATGAACAGAGGGTTTAGGTGTATTTGAAATGCCTTATGCCCTCAAAAAGGTGCCCATAAATTAAAGTAATTGTAAACACTTATTTGTTTTTAAATAGCAAACAGGTTTATACTTACCTGCTCTGTGCAATTCCATTGCCCTGATACTTCTCTTCACGGGTCCCTGCCAATGCTCCTGGCTTCTCCCCTCTGCCAAGTACCCCTTTTTATGGTGGCACTCATGCAGGCTCGCTCCCAAGACTCTCTGCCTGCAAAGCCAATAAGACCAGGAATTGAGGGGAGAAAAGAGCTGCAGACAGGCACAGTGCTGGATTAAATGAGGGCTCAGGTAAGTATAAGGGGGGGGGGGGAGGAATATTGATTCCCAAACATTTTTACCTTAATGCAAGGAATGTATTAAGGTGACAAATGTTTAGGATTTATAACCACCAGTGTTAAAGCCTAAATTTAAGTGCCTAAATTTAAGTGCATGTAAAGCCAAAACTTTTTATTTTATTTTAGATATATTAAAAAACATTAAAACAAATAGGGTTATATTTTGCTACCTGTGTCCTGCTCAGGAGTGGGAGTAAATCTCTCCAAAATTAACAGGATGTCCAGTCTAGGAGAGTTGGATGTAGGAGCAAGTGTCCATTTGGAGGGTTTTGTTATGGTGACAACTCTAAATGTTTGGGTTTTCCATTTGTTTCTGATACAAATGATATCAGTGATAAGTGTAGCTAAGACAACTAGAGGGGTGATTCTATCCAACAGGGACAGGGAAGAAAAATGAAAATGCCTTCACATTTATTTTAATCCATGTGCATTGATTTGTATCATATTCTAATGTCCACTTTTAGATCATTTGCGTACATTTCATTAACAGTTAAGTGAATATTACTATGGGTATTTCAATGCCAAGGAAGATTTATTTTGCATCCTAGAGAAATACTTTTCAGATTTTTCTAGTTTATGTCAAAAGAATTTCCTAGATAGAGGTCTACGTAGGTCAAAATCTGATTTAAACAGATCTTGTTGACTCATTGGTCCCTAAATATCCACAAGTACTAAAATCCATTGCTTCTCTGAGAATCCTGATTGTGAAACACACAGAAAATGTGGATTGGCTAAACACTCGGCATAGAGCATGTTAAAAAATTACACATCTCTATCTCCATTCCTTGAACACTATCCTATCTCAAGCCGTAATGGACTTCATATAAGCAAGAAAGCCACAAACAAGCTGGGTGTGTAAGCAATAGTTTTGTATGGTTGTGTCAACAATATGTTATTTGTGTATTATGTATTTTCAATTTTATAGCTTTATCATTTTAAAGGGAAAATTATATCAAAATAAATTTCTATGAATGCTATCTCCTTAGAGGGCAACAGATGATCTTCATTCTTATTTTTTAATGAAATGTTTACATATTATAATTACAGGAACAAATTCCAAAATATCCTGATAAGGATAATACATTGTATTGTTATTGTTAATGTCACAAGTTAGCTTGCAGCCTCTTGTGTGTTTACACTTACCTCCTTGCTGCTCTTGATTTTTTCACGTGTGTTTGTCTGTGCTCACCTGTGGGCGTCCTCTGCTATTCCCTGGGTTTTATGTCCTTCCCTTTCATCACTTCTTGTCCCGCCTCCTTGTCTGCCTGTCCTATTTAAGATGTGTTCAGACTGGGCCACATTGCCTGAGCAACTTCGTGTTGTTGGAGCCCCTGTGTGTTTCCGCTGTGTATCCAGTGTTGGCTATCTGTGTACCGACCCCAGCTTCGTTCTTGACCTTGCTAGTTGTCTGCCTGTCCTGACCTCGGCTTGCCCATTGGATTTCCATGTGTCTTCTCCCTTACTTCCTGCTCCCGCTAGCGGTCTCCTCCACCTCAGTTAGGTGTACCTAGGGGCCGCGACCTGGTCCCAGCCTGCTGCAAGTCCATCCCCACCATCAGGGGCCCTGGTGAACAAGCAGGCTGGGGCTTAGACTCCGCGCCCTGGGGAATCCTGTCCTGTGGACTGCTAGAGGCCCCGCTAGGCGGTTACTAACAAAATCTCTATATTTTATTGCATAGTTTTCTAGAAAGGGTATATAGTAGTGTATAGTAGCTTAGATTCCGCGCTCTGGGGAACCCCAAGCTGTGGTTTCAGAGAGCTCACTACCATAGACACGACAGTTTGCTCAGGCCATGAGCTCTTTGGAGGCACCACAGCCTATCCTGGAACAACTTCAGGCTTTGGCGCTGAGAGTCGAGGTCCAGCAGGCCTTCCAAGAACAAATCATGCACTACCTGCAGGAACTCTCGGTTGGATGAGCTACAGGTTGCATCCACTTCCTCACCCTCTGTTTTGGCCCCTGCTCTGGTTCCCGCTGCTCCACCTTCCGCTGTTCTCCCAGTGGAACACAGTCCTTCGAGACTCCAGCTGCCTCCACCGTCTCACTTCTCTGGTGATCCCAAAGCTTGTCGGGGCTTCATCAACCAGTGCACAATTCACTTTGAGCTAGCAGCCCACCATTTTTCTACTGATCGTTCCAAGGTGGTGTATATGATTTCCCTCCTATCTGGTGCAGCATTGGCTTGGGCCTCACCACTGTGGGAGCGACAAGATCCAACTATTGGTAGCCTCCCAGCCTTCCTGCAAGTTTTCCGTAAGACATTCGATGTGTCCGGCAGGACTTCATCTGCCGCAGGAGCTCTTCTTCAGCTTTGTCAAGGTAGCAGGACTGTTGGACAATATGCAGTTCTGTTTTGCACCTTAGCCTCAGAACTGGCATGGAATAATGAGGCCCTCTCTGCAACCTTTTGGCAGGGTCTAGCAGACCGTATTAAGGATGAACTACCATACCCTCCTCCCTGGATGACTTGATTGCTCTTAGCATCCAGATTGATAACCGCTTCCAGGAGCAAGATCTGGAAAGGGCTCATCCACGTCACCCTCCAGTGGGGTTCTTTTACTCCTGTTTTCCAGAAAGTCCCTGATCAAATTACCCCTACAACCGTACCGACGACGTCTGTAGAGCCCATGCACACCTTACTCCACAAGAGCGATCGCATCGCCTAAGATTCGGTCTATGCCTTTACTGTGGGGCTGAAGGTCATCTAATTAGGTCTTGTTCTGTCTGCCCACCTTGCACTGTACCCGTGGCTGTGGCCACCACCTCTCCGGTGCTCCCTCAACATTGCCAGACCTTACAAGATGTTTCTTGTAATAAGGCTGCTCCCCTGCCTACTCCTATTGCGGGCTCCCTTCCGGTGCTGTCCACCTCTAGTTCCTTACCCTCTTTGCTGCCCAAATCTTCGGTCCCTTTACATATGTTGCAGCTCAGAGCTCCTATATTGCGACCTTCTGGTTGGGTGGAGGTCCCAACATCTGTGACCTCTGTACCATCTGAGTTCCCAGATTCATGTGCTCTGCATGCTGAGACCCCAAAACTCCCTTCAGCTGCTTTGGATTCAGCTGTGTTTTCCACATTAGTAGCTACTGTACCCTCTGTCCCCTGTCCTGCCCCCTACACCCTACCGTGCCTTCTGTCCCCTGTCCTGCCCCCATTCATCCTACAGTGCCCTCTGTTCCTTGTATCACCCCAGGTTCCTGTTCTGCACAGCCTGTTTTGCCCACTGTACAAATCAAAACCTTCACTCCTACTCTTGTGCCCTCCCTGGCAGGTCTCCTCACCAGACCCTTCATCCTGGTCATTGGGGTCTGCTCCAGCCCAGCTTCCTGTCGTATGTTCTAGTCTTACTTCTTCTGAGGCAAATGTTTCCAAGAGCGTACATCGGTCAGCTTCTAAGTACAAAGAAGCTGCAGATTGTCATCACCGGGTGAGTCCCAAATATTTCCTGGGTGACAAGGTTTGGCTCTCTACCAAGAGTATTAGTTTATGGGTACCCTTTATGAAATTTGCTCCTCGGTTCATTGGTCGCCTTACCATCCTTCGCCAGGTCAATGCTGTTGCTTTCAAACTCCGCCTCCCTTCACATCTGAGAATCCCTAATGTTTTCCATGTTTCTCTTCTGAGACCGTATATCATCAACAGATTTTCCTCTCCTCATTATCATTCTTCCCCAATAGCAAGTTCTTTGAATCAGTATGAAGTCAAGCAAATCTTGGATTCTAAATTCATCAGTAGGAAGCTCTTGTATCTAATTGACTGGAAGGGATATGGTCCTGAGGAGAGGTGTTGGATTCTTTCTACTGAGGTTTCTGCACCCCGTCTGGTGGAATTGTTTCATCAGAGGTTTCCCCTTAAGCCTGGCCCTAAAAAAGTGGGGAGACCTCGTAAGAGGGGGGGGTACTGTCACAAGTTAGCTTGCAGCCTCTTGTGTGTTTACTCTTACCTCCTTGCTGCTCTTGATTTCTTCACATGTATGTTTGTCTGTGCTCACCTGTGCTATTCCCTGGGTTTTATGTCCTTCCCTTCCATCACTTCCTGTCCCACCTCCTTGTCTGCCTGTCTATTTAAGATGTGCTCAGACTGGGCCACATTGCCTGAGCAACTTCGTGTTGTTGGAGCCCCTGTGTGTTTCTGCTGTGTATCTAGTGTTGTCTATCTGTGTACCGGCCCTGGCTTCGTTCCTGACCTTGCTAGTTTTCTGCCTGTCCTAACCTCAGCTTACCCATTGGATCCCCTGTGTCTCCTCCCTTGCACCCTGCTCCCGCTAGCGGTCTCCCTCCTCCACCTCAGCTGGGTGCAGCTAGGGGCCGCGATCTGGTCCCAGCCTGCTGCAAGTCCCACCCACAGGGGCCCTGGTGAACAAGCAGGCTGGGGCTTAGATTCCGTGCCCTGGGGAACCCCAAGCTGTGGTTTCATAGAGCTCACTACCATAGACGCGACAGTTAATATATGTGATACTACAAAAGGACATACTGTATGAGACTCATTTTACTGAATTAAAAGGCTTGCTTTATAAAAAAAAAAGCAATTAGCAGTATGCACTTTTACATCCTGTAACCTCTTCAAAGAAAAAAACAAACATTAGTCCGGTATTTCCTATTGACTGGAAGCTGATGAGGTTTTGCTGTGCCCAATGTTAATGAGCATCATTTACTCATCTCCTAAATGATGAGAGAAAGCCATGGCTTTCATAACCAGTTATATGTTATTGACTGGAAGATTCTGACAATGAACAGGAGCTAATTATAAAATGACTAATTTACAGAGGGGTACTTTTTTTTTTGCACAATTGGTTGACCTGAGAGTAGTGCTCTGAGCATAGACTGGCAAACATAATTAAAAGTAAAATGGTAGGTAGCAAATATCATGGATGGAAGGATGGATTGAAACAAAAATGACCATTTTAAGACAAATTTTAATGATTTGGAGACACATAGTAGAAAAATTTCAAACATGAACATATACAATACAACCAAAATATTGAATACTGATATTACTGTACAACACATGTGATGCATGTTAAAGGAGTAGTAAAGTCACCTGTTTGAGTCATACCTACAGGTAAGTCTATAATAAGGCTTAGCTGCAGGTATAGTAAATAAATCCTATGTGTGCACTGTTTAGGAAACTCAGAAAGAAGATGGGTCAAAGATAGAAGCTCCGACAGCTGTGACAGCTCGCCGCTGGAGGGCTTCAGATAAGTATGTCACAATGTGCTAGTATGCAGGGGCGCAATTTTTTTTTTTTTGTGTTTTACTACAGCGTTAATACTTGTAATTAATGTATTCAGTGTATTAATTTCCTTTTTATAATCTCACTTGGCTTTTTATTTTTCTTCACACATATGTTGACCAAATGGGATAGCAAAAGTGACAGTGACGAGTTGAAGAATCTATAACACTGTCAGGTTTGCTGGGAGTATAACAGTTTGTTACAACCCCAGTCAAATCTCAATTTGGTCTGCAGGTAAACATGAAATAAATAAAAAATTTACTGTATATACTGCATATTACCATTACCTGTACCAACACTGCATGATATTGGTACTTTAAAGCTAGATGGCAAACCTTCCTCTACAGTATAAGAAGTATAACTTGATGTAGAGAAAGTTGATCTAAATCCCCAAGAAGTAAGGTCTGAAGAGTGAAATTCTCCTAAAATAGATTACAAGATAGGAAAGCAATACAAACATTTCACAAGAAATTTCTTAGAGCAAATTTCAGTCATTTTCAAAAGAGAAAAGCAAAGTAAAATATATTTTCAAAAGACTTGTTTTAGCCTGAACTATTAATTAAAAGTTTGAGATTTTATTCTCTTTGCCAAAATAGTAAATTCTAAAGCAGAATGCACCATAGAGATTAAAGGCACACAGACTTGTTTTTCCGTAGTACCTGAAGGTTCTTATTCACTGTACATATTCATGTTGCATATTCATAGTTAATCTGTAGCCGTGTTAAGCAACAAATTGATCTTTAAAGACACAGCATTTTAGAAGCTAATACTTATTTCAGCTTTAACACTCACAATGAAATCTTAGCGGATAAATCATAAAATCCTGTAGGATTTTACTTGTTTGCCAATGAATTTTGAAAAGGCCTTACAGCAGTTTGAAGAGCAAACACAATTAGATTTGAAAATTATTCAAGAATCATTTTAACATCCCCTTGAGGTTACTATGTTAACTCAAATGGATTTTGTCTTCGATCAGGACTCAACCACTGCTGGGAAGCTTTGATGAAAACACATGCAGAATGAGTCCTATTCCTTCATGGCCATTTGCAAACTTACTTAAATTATAAGACAGTTGTAAATATTCCATGATTTACTTTTTACGATAATTGAAGAGCCATTTAATTAATGAAAGCATGTAAAATGCATTTGTATGCTTGTCCTAGATTGCTACATCACGGTCAAATCATTTTTAGAAAGCTTGAATATTCTTCAATTTGCGTTACACTTATTGTGCCAATATTATGTATCAGCAGAGTGATTTGATTTCTAACAGTTCGTACATAATTTATTTATGCATGTCCCTGGGGAGGTAGGAAATGATGGTGTTACCTTCCTTCTGTAATGAGACATTGCTCTTAGCTACATGAGATGGGGCCAGAGTCATAGTGATCTATTTAAAGTCACAACTTTACATGCAACGACTCAAAACTGGTAAATGTAGCTTTCAGTAATGACATCATTGGTATTATTACTCATGATGAAAATGAATCAAAGTGTGTATAAATTGTATGCGTAAACACCAACATAAATTTGACTTGAATTCTCATTTGTGGATAACCTTAAATTAGTATATAGAGGAGTCAAATAGTTGTTTAACATAATTACCTTTCAAAAATGAAGTACTTAAGTACAAAGTATGGTAGGTAGGGAAATATTTGCTCAAAAGACAGATGATAAGAATGAATGAAATACTGATATATAACAAGAATCAGATATAAATTACATGCTTATATTCAGTACTGTATTATAGAATTTCTATTGAGGACGTATTTGAAAAATGGATTATTTGGTATGTCTTGATAATCAGCGATCCTGTTTGTGGCTTGGTCATTCTTCCGTTCTTCTACAGGTATGCCAGCTTTATTGAGTAGCGTACACGTGAGACTCTAACATGTCTCAAGCTAAACAGGTCTCAAGCTAAAATTTCTTTACTGTCTGTGATTTGCAGTTGAATATATACTGTGCATATGGTATATATGTAACTTTGCTAAAAATGTAATAAAATTGATTGAAAGTGAAAAATACACACTCAAAGGTAAATGAATAGATGTCATTATGCATCTTACAAATGCATATTTTTTTTTTTAAAATGTAAAGCGATTAAGACCTATAAAATGTGTTATACCCTTTTTTAAAATAGAAAAGTCAACTATTGTGAACTTTTAAAATGATATGCCCTGCCTAAGAGCAGGCATAACAAGGTACCTATTGCTACCTCTTTTGTGAAGCCCTCGAATTATGGTTGTAGTTTTTTTACCCACAGACGGCCTACTATTAAAGGAAAGCCCCAAATAAGAATACTTTTTTGAAATGGGTAGTGGTGCTTAGTTTCTGCCTTTGGATTAGCCCTAAAATTGGGGAAGTCAAGCTCTTACTAACAAAGCAGAACCGGGATCAGGAAAGCTCACAGAAAAGCTTTTTCTGGGTAACAAAGATATTATGGTACTTGTTGTTAGAGGGACTTTTACTTTAAAACTAACAGCCTCACTGTAAAAATAAAGTAAAAAATAAAGTAAAAATAGTAAATATGTTATAAATGTTACATACGACAAATATAAATAAAGCATGTTCTGTAATAGTATGGATATGGTTTGTACAGAATATTATCTTGATCCAATAAGATTTCAGATTCTGTATTTTGTTGCCTTTGCCCATCTCAACTTCTCTCTCATGTCCTTACTGCATCCTATCCTGCGGTATGGAGGGTACATGAGTAAATCTAATCATGCTATCATTAGAGCATTGAACATTAGCTATATGACCCATCTATCTTCATAGCCATCTCTGTTAATGAAAATATTCACATTATCAATATCATACCAAAATTGTGTGCCTGTCTAATGTGTTTACTAAGATACACATAAATGTGCTTGAGTGAGTCAGTTCACTGTGAAATCTACTATACCTCTAATCTGCAAATATTTTTATTATATAGTATTTCATATTCTGCTTTAGTTAAGCATATATGCATCTTATTTTCTCATTTTATTTAAAAAGAAAAAGAATATACAAATCGAATGACAACTTCTGTCTCAAAGGCATCTGGCAATTAGTTTTTTTCTTTATTCATTAGGCGGAATAATCTAATTATCTCTCATTAGAACAAAGTTGATTATTTAATTTATCTTTGTAAATGTGACAGAAAAAGTCTCTCTTTAATTAAGCAGATCAGCCATTATCGGTTGTTTTATGGGCTTAAATGTTCTCAACAAATAGCATGAATCGTGATCCTTATCGAGAGCTCTGGCAAAGATTGTGAATTAGTGTGTTTATTTCTGGTAAGCAAATGAAACCGTACTAAACGAGAAGAAATTAGGTTTACCCACCTCTTAGGGGAAACTTGTTACTTGATGAGAAACAAAACTGGCTCATTAAAAATGTTTAACTCTTTATTCTGTTATTTATTATTTCAATGCCAAGCTTATATTATAAGCAACCAACTCAGGTTCTTCCTTATTTTTTCTCTAGCTGTTTTTGTCTGGCGTGGATTAGAATTGTATTGGTTTGTTAAGGGCAACAAAGACTCATCTTTCTTATGTTGCTTGGCAGTGCACTACTGGCAGGCTTAAGATGTGATGTTTAATAAATTAAATTAGGAAAAAGTATATTTAAATAAATAAATATTATATATACAGTAAAACACATCTAAGTAAAACATATTTAGTCAGTCATTAAAAACATAAGAGATTGCTCATAAAGCATGAATTGGCAGGGGTTTAATCCAATCAAAGTTGATTTTCATGTACACACTGGCATTTAGTAAACTGTCCTGCTGTTATTTGCCCTGCTCAATGAACTGAAGACCATCCAAAAAATAACAACTTTATGATGGTTCATGTTTATGATGTACTACGTGAAGTAATCTATAGCAACCATCGTATGACAAAGCTCACTACATTACATTGAAACCTTGTTGGTTGTTATATTTTACTGTACTTCGTCATTACTGTTTTATTAGTTTGTTTAACCACTTCAATACTGGGCACTTTTACCCCCTTCCTGCTCAAGCCAATTTTCAGCTTTCAGCGCTCTCACACTTTGAATGACAATTGCGCGGTCATGCAACACTGTACCCAAACTAACATTTTATCATTTTGTTCACGCAACTAGAGATTTATTTTGGTGGTGTTTAATCAGCACTGGGGTTTTTATTTTTTTGCTAAATTAACAAAAAAATATGAAAAATTTTGAAAAAATAAACACGTTTGTCTTTATTTCTGCTATAAGAGTTTACAAATAAATTTCTTCATAAATTTAGGCCAAGATGTATTCTGCTACATTTCTTTGGTGAAAATAACCCAAATCAGTATTTATTATTTAGTCTGTAGGAAAGTTATAGAGTTCACAAACTATGTTATATGTCTGAAAATTGATCAGTCCTGAAGTACTGACAACCAATCTAATTTCTTGAAGCCCAAAAATGTCAGAACAGTACAGATATCCCCCAAATGACCCCTTTTTGCAAAGTAGACAATCCAACGTATATTATAAGAGGCACGGAGAGTTTTTTTGAAGTTGTATTTTTTTTGTCATAATTGTTAGAAAAATGACAAAATTAAAAAAATTATTTGCACAATTTTTTTAACATACTGTCACCAGTGCACTACAGCATCATCATAAAACTGGTGTGGCAGTGACACTGACTGGTGACAGTACGAAAAATAATTTTGATTGAAAGTGAAAAAAAAACACATTCAAAGGTAAATGAATAGAGGTCATTACGCATCTTACAAATGCATATTTAAAAAAAATCTAAAGCGATTAAGACCTATAAAATATGTTATACCCTTTTATAAAACAGAGAAGTCAACTATTGTGAACTTTTAAAATTATATACCCATGCCTAAGAGCAGGCATAAAAAGGTGCCTATTGTTACCTCTTTTGTGAATCCCTTGGGTTATGGCTGTAGTATTTTTACACAAAGACGGCCGGTGACGGATCTCGCCACAACGCAGCCCTGCTGGCACGCTCAATGAGCAATCCAGGAAGGATGTCATATGATGCCCTCCCGGAGGGACAAAGTGTTCGCCCGGCCATCATTTGATTATAGACTGGGTGACAACTGGTTAATATTCCTGATGAAGTGATATTTTTACAGACAAGATGATTTGCACTCTAAAGCAGTGAGATGGCCCACCCAATCAGCTTTAAAGTGTAACTTCACCTTTGGATCTACACTCATAGGGGTTGATTTGAAGGCAAATAGGCTGTCCTCTTTGCAAGGAAATTTTCACTTAGCTTAGTGAATGAAGTGAAGCTCTGCTGATGTTCATTGTCCAATCAAGTGCTTAAAAACTGCTGTTTTTTTTCCTTGCATGTGATTGGTTATTCTTTGCAAAGTGAATTTTCACCATAGGCTAAGCTAAGAGAAGACATCTTTGCAAAGTGAACAGCCTACTTGTTTTTAGCAAATCAACCTGATATTGTAGTCTCCACCACCCCATCCTTCTCTTGCCATTTGTATACTCATCTGAACAGCAAAATATCTCCAAATAGACCACACGCCAACTTGTCAAAATATTCCTGATTGGGCCTGTATATGCTCTCTGTGCTCCAATTCTATGGAGCATGGGCTCTTACTCCAGACTAAATTTGCATAGGAAAGAATACAAATGCAGAAAAATCCACAGCACAGCTGGGAAGTTTTTTAAAAGCCATAACTACACTTTAAAGGAAATGGATTGTTTAGAGAGGCCTCTCACAGTACTATGCTGATGTTAGCTCTACTAAACACAATGGGGAGATTGTGAAGTCAGACTATAACATTAGTGGCCAATTTAGGATTGACTAATCTATATCTGAGATTGTGACTCCTGCCTTATTGCACACTATGAACCTACATGCCTCGATGATGGATCACACTATAAAACTCCAGAGCTCTAGTGGAGCTAGTACATTGATAGGGAAGCCATGTTATAATGCCAGCAGACTTTCTTGATATTTAGACTGAAATGGGTTTTACATTTGTAAGCTCTCCCGGATGGCAGTTTGTGCATACTAAAGAAATTTTCTGTACCATAAATATCAATTCATGTCCTACACAATGGTTGAAAGGTAATCCATGGAAAGTAACTCTCCTGCCACATGCCATCATTTCATCATCTGTAGGAATATAAGGATATTTGACTAGGTCATCTTTTAGCTGAGCCATTGATTTGCACTGTCTATAAAATAAAGTTTACAAATGAAACTAACAGTGACTCAATAATAATGTGATACAAATTGTATAAAATGTGCTCATCAACAAGCTTTGCATGTACTGCATGTTTTCACTGTGCAAGTCAAAAATGTAAAAATTAATACTCCTGAACACATTTTGTTATTAATGAGCATGCCAGGGCTTTCAAGCACTAATTGTTACAAAGCTGCAGTAGGCAACAATGGTCTATCAGGGAACCATAATTTACTGAAAATGGAAATGAGGGAAGCAGCACATTGATTTTGACTGCTATGATGTGCCACATATAGTGAGCATTGAATAAAATGAATTGCCTATTCACTGAGTTTTTTTATTTGCCTGAATATTTGCATGTAGATCTGTTTGATTGACAGAGAATCCCACAGTTCAGGAATGCAGCCAATGCATGATTATTTCTATGTTTTTTTTTTGAAGATCTGACATATGTGATTGTAGTTATCCTTGAGAATTAAAAATAGCAGTTTGCTAAATTACCTGATGAGAGAATACATTTTCAATTCCATTGTCATGTACTGTTTGTGGTCACTCTCTTTGCACCACGCTATCTTATAAGTGGAGATTCAGAATATAGTGGTCTCTGCTTCCTCTGGCAGTGGTGTCATGCCTCTACCAGGAAGTGTGCAGGCAGCCATTTTATTGGAGGTTTACATATCTGTTTGCGGGTTATCTTCAGTGCACTGAGGTGAAGTGCACTTTTCAAGCTAAGAATTTAACTTTTTTAATAAAATATCATATTTGTAAGCAGAGAGCACTATACATTCTTCCTTTTCCTGAGCTTTCCAATGTTCTGGTCTGAAGCATCATGGAGGATGGATCTGCATTGTAAATCATCTGGAGGCTGAAGTGGCAATCGATGCTGTGACATATAAGAACCCCAGTTAAAAGGGAAGGGGCATATGACCTAATATATTTTGGGTCTACTCTTAAAGTGGTTCTAAAGGCTATGGTATGCATGCATTCTATGCATTAAGGTAAAAAAAAACCTTCTCTGTGCAGCATACCCGCCAATACTCACCTAAGCCCCTTCGCAATCCAGTGATGTGCACTGGAGTCTCGGCTATCCCAGGACTCCCCTCCTCCTCATTGGCAGTGATAGAAGCAAAAGCCATTGGATTCCCACTGCATGTCTGAAATGACAGCCAGTGAGCCAATAAGAGGAGAGAGGGGGTGGGGCCGATGGTGGGGATATGTACTTTGTATGAAGGATACATCATAAAACACCAGGGATATGAATTTAAGTTGAAACAGAAGAACGTTTTATCTTCACACATTTGAAAACTATACACATAATAAGGAATGCACTGTGGAACTATGGATAATTGTGTATGATTATTATATTCTGAATCTCCACTTATAAGATAGTGTGGTGCAAGAAGAATGATCACATATGTCATTGTAAGTTGGTACGTATGGATAACTAATCTGAACATATGGATATTTAGTGAAGAATGTATATACATTTATATATTGTACAGTATTTGCCCATTGCTCTTAATATTTGATAGAAAACCAATAGGATAGATTAGAATTGCACTTAAAAGGGATGTGTTTTTTTAAAGTGGTCCACACGGATAATTGTTTGGTACATGTGGATGAGAAAATATAATTTTTTCATTTTTTAATCATTATTTTATTTTCATACACTGCTCAAAACAATTAAAGGAACACTTTGAAAACCCATCAGATCTCAATGCAGAAAAATATCATCCTGGATATCTATACTGATATAGCCTGGGTAATGTGTTAGGAACGTAAGGATGCCTCATCGTTTGATGGAAATGAAAATTATTAACCTACAGAGGACTGAATTCAAAGACACCCCAAAAATCAAAGTTAAAAAATGATGCAGCAGGCTAGTTCATTTTGCTGAAATTTAATTACAGCAACTCACAATGGTACTCAGTAGTTTGTATAGCCCTCACGTGCTTGTATGCATGCCTGACAACGTCGGGGCATGCTTCTAATGAGACAGCGGATGGTGGCCTGGGGTATTTCCTCCCAGATCTGGACCAGGGCATCACTGAGCTGCTGGACAGTCTGAGGTGCAACCTGGTGGCATCAGATGGACCGAAACATGATATCCCAGAGGTGTTCTATTGGATTTAGGTCAGGCGAGTGTGGTGGCCATTCAATGGTATCAATTCCTTCATCCTCCAGGAACTGCCTGCATACTCTCACCACATGAGGCCGAGCATTGTCGTGCATCAGGAGGAACCCAGGACCCACTGCACCAGCGTAGGGTCTGATAATGGGTCCTAATGGCAGTCAGGGTGCCATTGTCTAGCCTGTAGTGGTCTGTGCATCCCTCCATGGATATGCCTCTCCAGACCATCACTGACCCACCACCAAAACAGTCATGCTGAATAATGTTACAGGCAGCATAATGTTCTCCATGGCTTCTTCAGACCCTTTCACATCTGTCACATGTGCTCAGGGTGAATCTGCTCTCATCTGTGAAAAGCACAGGGCACCAGTTGCGGACCTGCCAATTCTGGTGTTCAATGGCAAATGCCAATTGAGCTCTATGGTGCTGGGCAGTGAGCACAGGGCCCACTAGAGCATGTCAGGCCCTCAGGCCACCCTCATGAAGTCTGTTTCTGATTGTTTGGACAGAGACATTCACACCAGTGGCCTGCTTGAGGTCATTTTGTAGGGCTCTGGCAGTGCTCATCCTGTTCCTCCTTGCACAGAGGAGCAGATACCAGTCCTGCTGATGGGTTAAGGACCTTCTACAGTCCTGTCCAACTCTAATAGAGTAACTCCTTAAATCTCCTCCATGTTCTTGAGACTGTGCTGGGAGACACAGCAAACCTTTTTGGCAATGGCACATATTGATGTGCCATCGTGGAGGAGTTGGACTGCCTGTGCAACCTCTGTAGGATCCAGGTATCACCTCATGCTACCAGTAGTGCACTGACCCTAGCCAAATGCAAAACTAGTGAAAAACAGTCAGAAAAGATGAATAGGGAAAAAAATGTTAGTGGCCATTCCTGTTTTGGGGGTCATCGCATTGCCCATCTAGTGCACCTGTTGTTAATTTCATTAACACCAAAGCAGCTGAAACTGATTAACAACCCCCTCTGCTACTTAACTGACCAGGAGTTCAATTGACTTGATGCTATACTCTGATTAAAAAGTGTTCCTTTAATTTTTTTGAGCTGTGTATATTTGGAGTGCTGACATGGAACACTATAACACTATAGGATGAGCTATTAGAGGGTGTAGATTGGGTTGTTCAATGCATAGTACTGCACGGCACTGATGATATTTATCTTTATTATTTTAAGACCAAAAAAGTTTATTTTACAATCACATTAAAATGTTACTCTTAATTGTCCCTAAATAAGTAAAGAAGGTCTTTTTAAACACCCCTGATCAAGGAGAACAGCAGATTTTGACACAGCAAATGATCTTCTGTTGATCTCCTTTCTTTGTTGTGTACTCTTGTCTGGGTACAAGAAGGTTTTTCAATAAACTAAAGGAGTTAATATGTCATTTTAATAAGTGGTTGCCATTTTAAGCTGAAGACAGCAGGGTTATTTTTAGAGTCGAGTCAACAAAAATATTACTATTCAGTTAGTTTTAAATTAGCCTTATCTGACCTAAAAGCACTGGCTAACAATACCTGTAGTGATTCAGGTACCTACCTTAACCACTTGCCCTCCAGAAGATTTACCCCCCCCCCTTCCCTACCAGGCTATTACAATTGTGTGCTCATGCAATGCAGTATATAATTGAAATTTATGTAATTTTTTCCCCAAAAATAGAGCTTTCTTTTGGTGGTATTTGATCACCTCTGCGGTTTTTATTTTTTATGCTATAAACAAAAAACTGACAATTTTGGAAAAAAAAACAATATTTTTGACTTTTCACTACAAAACATATCCAATGAAAAAATTTAAAAAATATAATTTTGTCATAAATTTAAGCCAAAATGTATTCTGCTAAATGTCTTTGCTAAAACATCCCAATAAGTGTATATTAATTGGTTTATGTGAAAGTTATAGTGTTTACAAATGGCGGTAAATATATTGAAATTATGTTTTATAATACCAGCAATTGTGGCGATCAGCGACTTATAGTGGGACTGCGGGGACTGTGGCAGGCATTCTGACACTGGGTGTGAACTCCACTCCAGTTTCACTAATGCAGTGATCAGTGTTAATAAAAAGCACTAACACTGTACTATTGACACTGGGCAGGAAGGGGTTAACCTCTGGGGCAATCAAAGGGTTAACTGTGTGTTAGGGAGTGATTTTATTGTGTACTGTGTGCTGTTTTTACTAAGCAGACCTGCTGCACATCCATGCTGACAAGAGAGAGATCTGTGTTGTTTACACACAGATCTCTCCCCTCTCAGCTTTGCTGAAGATCACTGAGTCCCGGCTGAAAATTGTCAGCTGGGACTCGGTGACTGACATCCCCAGGAGCCAATAGATATATAAAGGCGTTGTCTGTTTGGTGTCTGGGCATGTCTTCCCCCAAAACGGGAGCTCAAGAACTTCCTGCTGTCACTGGCATCCACCATAAAATGTTTCTCTGATATGAAAGATATAAGTATGTAACACATAGTAAAGAAATCCCTGATTTCCTAACTTGCACAAAAATGTTCCCGTTAATGAAGAATGCATTTCATACAGGTAGATAGGAGCACATAATTCACTCCATAAAGTGATATAGTGACAGTACTGGGCCATTTTGTGCTGTTAAATTTGGAGTCCATAGTTCTGTGTACTGTTTTGACTAATCATGACTAACACAGAACTTTCCATCAATGGAGCAGTGGGGGACTAAAAGGAAGGCCAGTATATTCTGCTAGGGAGGCCTATAGAGAAGCTGTTCCATGTTCACTTTTACTCATATTTAGTCCTGTGGCAACAAATGATACTCAAATTGGTTAAATAGCTTAAAAATATCAGGCCTTGCAAAACTGCCCTTGCACTGGAAACAAAACGCAAGATCCATGTTCTAGATCCCACTGCCCAGATCTGAAAGCCCATGGAACTTTATCTGATATTCTGGATAATTGTTTGGAAAAATAAAGTAATCATATGATGGCTTTGTTTAATGACAGACCGTATAATTATATATCCCACATGTTCACTATATTATTGAATATCTCACATTTTTCCATAAAATAGTTGCCTATCAAGCATCTCTTAGCCTACTGTGCACAATATTTTCCTGCATAGCCAGTTTTGCCAAAACATCAAAAACTGGTTTATCATATTGAAATGCATTACAATATTTAAAAAAATACACAAACATGCATATATATATTGTTTATAATTAAAACAACAATTACATTTATATATTTTAAATCAAACATTACCCAGTAAAACTTTAGTACATGTCAGAAAGCATTTATAAACATTCTTTCTTGCTGGCAAGAGTATTGTTTTTCCACCAATGATTAATAGACTTCCTGAGCAATATGGGCAGAAAAGGGTGGTTCTAGGTGGCCTTATGTTAAACCGATACCCTTTCAATTAAATATAAATTAAAAGCTTAAGTAAATAATAATAATACCTGGTCATCTCGTTAACTCTGAATATCAATGCTACTGATCACATTGAATAAATCATGCACTACTTAACGTGTCTAGCTGCCATTTGCAAGATAAGACCACTGTTCAAATCAATAACATGAAACTGAGGTGCCAGACAATCAACAGTCTCTATAATACATTAATCTTAGTTGTACTTTGCACCTATAATGTATAAAATTAGCTCTTTGAATGAGAATGTTCTTATTTTACATGTATATGCCCCTAGTGATAAACTATTTCAGGATATTTGTAATATTCACTATGGTACAAATCTGATAAATAAATGATCCTTGTGTTTTAAAATAAGGAAATCTGTTTAAATGATTAAGAAAATTGTGTTTTACTACCTGGTGCCTAAATGCCAAAATGCATATGCCCATCTGTATAATCAGCACCCAAATATTTTGTTTCCAAAGCATAAAGTAAACAATAAGGTAGATGAAACTAAAACTAGGGCAGAAGAAAGCCCTGGCCATACATAATCTGAACACAGAAATAGTAACTATAACATAGTTTTATAAGCTAAGATAATTACCAAAAACTGTATTATTATTATTGATATTGTTTTTATTAAAAATAATTAGACACTGGTGAATTGCTTAAATTCCACTAATCCAGTAAGACAAACATAGCCAATCAGAAGGGAATGAAATAAACAAAGATTAAATAGTTAGTTTAAATACACCCCCCACAATGTGTTACTCCGTTATTATAGATGTAATGCAGACTACTTATAGATGAAATGCAACTACTGATCTTCACTCAAATAACTAAAAAAAAACCCCATAAGGGTAAATGTCAAGCCATATATTAAAGTCAGCCTTTCTATCACAGTAACAGTCTATACTACCAAGGCTTTAACTGCTTGTCCTTATTATCCAGCAATTGTATTATGATACAGGAGCTGGTAGGTGAATGGCACTTAGTACAATGGGTTGGCACAAGTAGAGGTAGTCAAGGTCTTCATATCAAATGAACACAGAGAAGACTTTTTAACACAAGAAGGGTAATAGAAAGTACTTTAGGAAATGCATTGCTTTTAGTTTTACAGTATATTGTTATAGTGTATGAAATAAAGCACACATTTGCTGTGGGTCTGTGTGTGTAATATCCTTAGTTGGTCCCGCTTCCCCTTTCTGTGTCCAGTCTCAATTAACATTTAAACAGTAAAACAATATATAAAAGTTGTCAATATCTATAAGGGTAATCTGCATGGATCTAAAGATAAAAGCACAAAAGAGTGTGACAAAATGCGAGTGTGATGAAGATAATGAAAGACCTGGGGCACTCTTGGACATTATTATTATTAATAATAATAATAATAACCATAATAATAATAATATTATACAGGGTTTATATAGCGCCAACAGTTTGCACAGCAATTTACAACCTGAGGGCGAACAGTACAGTTACAATACAAGTCAATACAGGAGGAGTCAGAGGGCCCTGCTCATTAGAGCTTACAATCTAAAAGGTAGCAGACAGAAACAAGTTTTGCGGTACACATAGCATGTCACAGTGAATGATGGATATGGCAAGATTGCACGTCACAGTGTCCTTCTCTTACAGAGAGATGATTAAACAGAACCTGTGATTATTCACTGTAAACATGGCATATGTACCCACAAAATATTGACAACAGTGGTGAAGGTAAATATAGTCCCTGCATGGTGGTGTCATAGAGAGAAAACAAATCCTGCTGTGATGGTGTCATTGGAAGAAAAAAAACAAGCAATACAAAGGGGGGAAAGAATATGGGCAGGGTAGTTGATGGTGGGGGACAAACAGTAGAGAACAGTCAGTACTGAGGGGGCTGTTAAAAAAAAAAAAACAAAGATTATACTTTGTGATTTTGCACAGAGCAGCCTCAATCCACTTCTTGGGTCCCCCTTCTGGTGCTCTTGGCTCCTCCCCCTTGACCAGTGCCCCCAATATCAAGTCACTTGCTATGGGGGCACTGGTGAGTGCTCGCTCCTGAACCTTACTATGTGTCCGTAGGACACGTAAAACCACGCCTCAGTTCCGCCCCCCACTCTCTCTTCATTGGTTCACTGGCTGTGATTGAGCACAATGGCACCCACTACTGTCTCAGTCAATGAG
Source organism: Staurois parvus (assembly GCA_951230385.1). Lineage (NCBI taxonomy): Eukaryota > Metazoa > Chordata > Amphibia > Anura > Ranidae > Staurois > Staurois parvus. The sequence continues at coordinate 41,362 of CATNWA010019889.1, forward strand.
AGGAGGGAGTCCTGAGACAGCTGAGGCTCTTGTGCACATTGATGGATTGAGAGGGGGCTCAGGTGAGTATTGGGGGGGGGCTGTGTACGGAGCAGCACACAGAAGGCTTTTACTTTCATGCATAGAATGCATTCTACCCTCTCCTCCTCTAAAATTAAAAAAAAAAAAGTTTTTGTTAAAGTTCAGATATGTTATACATTTCTTATCAAAATCCATCTGGTTTCAGGTTGTGTTGGGTTCAGAAGAGCTTGCAGTTGCAATTATTTCCTAATCTTAGAACAGGCAAGAGAGTAACATAAGAGAAAACTTTGTTGTCCAGGTGCTTTTCAGGATTATTGATTTACCGTAACACTACAGAGTCTTAAATAATATAATATAAAGCTGAATTGTAAGGCAGATTTAGAAATTAAGAAATATGATCTTCTTTTGTAATCTAATGCTGCAACCACTGTAGAATAACTGCCAGAGACCTGCATAAGGGTCCAGTATCCCATTTCCTATTTGTAAGATCGATGGTTGCTGTATCTAGGTTGTTTTTCTTGGATATTCTTGATAAAGGATGTAGGTACCACACCATATCTATGTTTTATATTTCTAAGGGTTATCGAAATCCCTTCTCCCTGTACTTGTTTTTAGAGTGCTGGCTGTATTGAGAGTACCCAGGCTTTCTAGATAACCAGTCCTGCTCACTAACTCGGCAAAAAGTGATTGATGGGCCTGAACACTACTGGTCTGTCCTGCCCACTATAACATAACACCATGACTGACAGGTCCATTCACCACCCAAACACCCTCCTACATTAATGCGCAGACAGTTACAATTCCTGTTGCATGTAGGCACCTCCTGGATACCTTCTCTGGGTATAGCTGTGGTTTCTTTTTTGTGAGTGATGATGTCATGGACTCACAGACTTTACAAAAAAGTTTTAAACCTACTTACCATATTTTTACTGGAAACATATTCTTGCTGGCAATGTAAATAGGGACAAAAATAATAGGACAAATTAAACACTGTCCCATAATTTATCTTTAAAAGCATATGCAACCACATGGGGCCTATGGTTTACATCAACTTAAAAGATCCCAAGGGTCACCTTTGTATCCAAATTCAAGTGGAGTGCTGAATGTAAATCCCCCCTCCCAAAAAAATAAATAAAACAGATTCCTTATTATTATGTGTGTCATCATTATACATCACTAGGAGGATTTAGGTGCCCGGCCTATTAACCAGGTGAGCTCAAAGAGATGGGATTTTATGAAGAGGAGAGCTGTTCTGCAAGCCTGCACTCCAGGAAAAAGCTGTTGCACTGGGCTACCTAAAAGAGATGCATGTCTGAGACTCTCTTCTGGTTGTTGAACCCTCTATGCTATGCTTAAAACCTGTGCTATAGCAAAGTGTATGTTTCTGTGTTCTGGACAAAGTTTTATGCTCCAAAAATAAGTCTACTGTTTGCTCTGTGGCAGAAGAAAAAGCCTGTTTTTTTGTGTTTGCTGACAAAGTGGAATTTAAGTTTACTGAACTGTGTTGCAGATGCCTGTTTTCCCCTCTGATGCTGACAATTGGTGAAGGAATGCAATGGACAGATTCATCTGTGCAGGCCAGTCTTATGTCATGGGTTAAATCTACACATGCTTTAAATTCCACAGAAAAAAAAAACAATGGAAAAGCTGGTTAAGTAGCTGGCACTGGCTAATGTACAAGAACAGTCCACCCACAGGACAGTGGTGGCACTGGTAGTCGCAGCCCAATAAGAGAGTAATCGTTTTCTGGCTCAACAGATTACAGAGGGCAGTGACCCAGCAAGCTGGAATGCTCCATGAAGATACTGCAATGCTGGCTAACACATGGAAGGCTGTGCAGGGTTATCTACCACTGCAGATGATGTTAAAGCCTATCTGGCTCTTTTTGAGGTAATTGAAAATAGTGAATGGCTGCCTGAGACAGTCTGGATAGATGTACTTGTCCCTTTTCTGATTGCAGATCCCCAGTGGACATACTTTGACTTGTCCCCCAAAACAGCACATGGCTATAACAGCTATAGGCTGTTGAAATCTGGATTATTGTCCGGGCTAGGGGTGACTCTTACCATGAGGGGGAGCCATGTTTGTGCCTGGTGTTTTGACAAGACTAAACCTGTCATGCACAGCTATATACTGTGATGTAGCACTACAAAATAACAAAAAGTGGGCAAACCGTTGAAATGCATAAGCCATATTAGACTTTCAGAACTTCTTCCCCTGTTGTGGATCAAGCATTACAGATATGGAGGTAGTGGCTGAAAGGATTAAATGGAATATAACTGAATCCATTTTGTAAACACTAATACAAGATGCTAGTTTAACATACATATATGAGATATGTACACACTAACAAAACTGTTTATGCCAGCTTCATGTAGAAATGAGTGTTTTTGCAAACTTTACAAAAAAAGCAGATAAGGTTTACTCTCATTCCTGAAAAGTTTTAACCACAACTTGGGCATTGGGTCAGATTACAGCCATGGTCTTGTGTGTTGGGTCAGATTACAGCCATGGTCTTGGGTGTTGGGTCAGATTACAGCCATGGTCTGGGCGTTAGGCCAGATATGGCATGATAGATAAAGCAGAAGAGTGAAAATGCAAACCTCATACAAATAATTGTTGAGTTAAGGTAAACAAATGTACATGTATTTGATTGGATGGTCTGAGGGTGTGTTTGCCCAAAGACTACAGTATAATAACCCTGTTGTTATGCCAATAAAACTGAAGTGTTTGCAATTGCAACTGAGGTGACTTAAGTGCATTCACTTTCCGAGATCTCGTAGCTGTGTCCAGGTGTGACCGTTGGTATCTTGAGGGGGCCCCCAAGGAACAGGAAAAAGACCACCTACCTACTTTCAGTGGCTTTTGACTTCGATTGATATGCCTGTTGTGCAATTTGTTTGTGATTATATTTTGCTTTCATCTATTAATAAACAATGTATGAAGACAATGCACTAGGCTGGTGTGCCCTCTTATTTTAGTTTTGTAATGCTGAATATGAAGAGACACCCACATTCTTAAGAGGGCAGCAAGGTATGGCAGTGCCATAGTCACCATCTGGAAGAGTGGAAACCTACCAGTCTCTAAGCACCACATTTGAGTGCAGGAGGTTGTTTCTGTATACTCTGATGCACCTGTGCCAAAACTGGCTGCCACCTGAGATGCTGACCCACACTAGGATTGTGCAGCAGGTCACCCTGGACTATTTTGTGTGCCGTCTTCCCAAGGAACAGTACTATTGGGTGGCCCATTCTGAACCCTAATCCTTAAATGAGATGGTTGCTGTGATGGAATAATACAACTGTGCAAAAGGCTGCTTATCAATAACAGACTTGACATGGATAAAGAGGCACATCGGATGACCAGATGGCTCAGCAGATGACTGAAGTGTGTCAAGCCAGGAGTGTAATGTTCTTGCCAAAACCACCCTACTACCCCAGGTACCATAGCAGTCATGTGGACTGCTATGACTATGTTACACTCTGCTGCATAGTCTGATTTGGGTCCAACTTGAGGTAATGAATCCCTGGAGAGAGTACAACATTGGGGGTACAGTGTTGATGTCACGTACCTGATGGGAGACTGAAATGACGAGGTCGGCCTCACTTGTGTCACTAGCCCTGACCCCACTGGAGTTGGAACAGAGGGAGTCTAGGGACCAGGAGGACAAGAGCCCCAGTAGATGTTGTTTGCAGCTCTTGCCGATGATGAACTTGGAAGACTGATGATCTTCTGATTCAAGCACAGTAGTAACATGCAGAGTGGGTTTTGTAGATTGCCAGGTGTGCACCAGAGCAAGGCAGGAAGTGAGGGTGAGAGACAGGAGCAGTGTCATAGGAATAGCCAGGGTGATCAACAGGCAGGCAGCACAGTACAGAATCAGAAGCAAAGTCAAAGTCAGGAGCAGAGCCGAAGTCGGGAACCAGTATCAATCAGGAGAGCAATCAGAGTCAGGTCAGGAACAAGCCCGGTCAGCAACAAAGGAATCACACAGGAACAAGCAGGACACGGGGGAGCTGAAGACCAGTCAGCACCTAACATGGGCAGAGGCACTCTTTAAATAGCCCTTCTGGCGCCAATCTTCACCGTGCATGTGCGCGTGCATGTGCATGTGCGCGATTGCGCATTTCCATGTGCATGCACACAACCAACCACTCTTCTCCGGACGTTTCTATGCGCATTTCTATTCACAATTTGTCTCACCGGAAATCCCTTACAGTTGGCCAGCACTACCGAGAATAAGGATTTGGTGGTATTTTTTCAGATTATTGCAAAATGAGAAAACAGTGTGACTAGGCAATGGGAAAAGTGAATAGAATTCTAGGGTGCATCACTAGAGGGATAACCAGCAGGAGGAAGGAGGTCCTGATTCCCCAATATAGATTTTTAGAGAGACCTCATTTAGACTACTGTGTCCAGTTCTAACTTCACTACAAAAAGATATTGATAGGATAAAACGAGTCCAGAGACAGGCAACAAAAATGGTGATAGGTCTGGGGGACATAACATATCAAGAGAGACTTCAGGAGCTTAATATGTACAGTCTGTAAGAAAGATGGGAAAGGGGAGACATAATTGAAACCTTTAAATATATCAAGGGGGTGAATAAGGTTCAGAAGGCAATATTCTCAATATAAAACCAAAAATGAAGAACACGGGGATATGACCTCAAACTAATTGGAGAAAAGTTCAAAACTAATCTTAGAAAATATTATTTTATTAAAAGGGTAGTTGATGCTTGGAATAAACTTTCAACAGAGTTAGTGAGCCAGTGGACAGTAAATGCCTTCAAAAATGCTTGGGAAAAACATAGATCTATACTCAGATAAAAAAATTAAGGGAAAAAAACCAAACAAAACAAACAAACAAACAAACAACAACAACAACAAAAAAAAAAATAATTTAAAAAAATGGGCAGACTTGATAGACCACTCGGTCTTTTTTCTGTCGTCATTTTTCTATATTTCTATTAAAGTAGTAATGGAAACTTCTATTATTTTTCACTTTACCTTTCATGTTTTTCATCCAACGCCTAAGGTGCTGGTTATCCTGTATCAGCTCAGACATCTCTTTTACATATATATTTCACATAAGCTAAGATAGTTCTTTTTTGTGTGATTCCTCTGCAGTTTAGATAGGACCTACTAAATGTAATCAAGGTGTGGATTTGAAGCACATATGCTGTTTATAAGGGAATTTTCAGTTTGCAAGTGATCATGGTGAAAATGAACTTTACATAGTCTGTAGAGCCTTTGCTCATACGCTAAGCTTAGAGAAATTTCCCTGTCAGAGTGAAAATTCCCTTGAGCAGCCTATTTGCTTATAGCAAATCAACCCTTTGGTCACATTTAGCAGCTAGTGACCTAATGTGGCCTCTCAGCTCCCAATCATCTGTCAATCCAGCTAGGCTGGCAAAATGTTATGATGGTGGTGAACAGGGGCGGACTGACAACTCATGGGGCCCCCAGGCAATAGGGGATCATGGGGCCCCTGTGTCCATGTCCAAACTCAAAAAAGCCTATGAAAAAGGTACCAGGGGCATCTCATGGGGCCCCATACTGACCCTGGGCCTTCGGGCAGTGCCCGAGTTTCCAAATGGTCAGTCCGCCCCTGGTGGTGAATATTTTGGGCTAGCAAAAGCAATTATACATCTTATACATCATTATAAAGTAATGAATAACTATATATAACAACTAACTCTATAACTGTAAAGCTGAAATTCAAAGCCAGTAGTTAAAAAAACAAACCAAAACAATTAAACATTCATTTATTTTGACTCTTGCTGCCTCTCATTCTGGTTTTAGTATGTCCTCTAAAAGGCTGCCACAAGGGAATGCAGAACTAATTGCTGCAAGTATAAAGGCAGCCCCCAAAACTCTGTTTTTACAGCCAAATTTTGGGTCATTCTGACAGAGTGCCTTGCCCTTCCTACCTCTTACACATTCCTATTGGCTAGTAAGGATGTCCATCTGGGATGGTCCAATATGGATGTGTTTTTTTTGAGAGTTGTGGCATAGTGGAAAGCTCTGACACTACCCAGAAATGTCAGCACTTTGTCCAACAGAACACACCTGCATTCAATCCAGAAAAAGAGGTTGGGAGGCTGCTGCTACCTCTAGGAATATTAACTTCAGTAGCTTGCCCCCCCCTTTCCCCTAGGGTGTTTTTGAACTATAGGTAATTTTATCATCCTGTTTAAATAACTGTTTGCTTATTTCACCAGCTCTGCATTCCTCAATTAGGAGAAAAGACTGACTGGATATCTTTGACTCTTATTGTCCCTAATATATTATATATTCCAAGAAATAGGCACATAGACTATAAATACAAATGCTTTACTGGGAATATATTTTAGCCTCTCCGACTTGCCTATTTACTGTTGTATGTTAATAACTTTCCAGGCAAGAAACCTGGAACCAGAAAATCTACACTGCTCTATTTGTCATATCTTGTTGTGGGCTTCAGCCACAATTTACTTCTTATCTACGGAGATGAATTTTTAAGCTGCCGTATGATTTTTTGATAAAAATGGGTAATTTTGCTGGAAGTCACATGACTTAAATGTTGTAATTGAACCTTGCTGTATTGATTTTTTCTCCCTTTGTGCCTTTAAGCAAAGTAACATGTTTTGCACCATGTAACAGCCTTAAAGGAAAAATCATTTGCCTTCATTCATCATTATTTGCAGGATAAAAAATGAAGATCTCAAACACATAAATGGTCTTATTCTCCTAAGGAAAACTACATTTATTTCTGTTGACAACGAAAATCAGATATATTTTATTGAGATCTCATTAAAGATAACTAATTTTCATAATGCATTCGCTTAATCAACTATAGTATTCAATAAACAATGTATTGTTGGAGGATTTTAAGATGTTTTAATGGGATGTACTGCATTAGCTCTTCAGACAATATTAATTAAGCCTACTTGTATCAGAGCATTACATAAAATCCTTATTACTGTGCAGAGATAAGATCTCAATAGCCAAGAAGAGGGCATTGTTTTGCTTTAATCCAGCCAACATATATTGACAAAGCCTAATATGATTGAAGTTGGATTTAATAGCATTGATTACACTCTAAAATTGCATTTGCACATGTTTTATCGATTTATTGGTATTTTATGATTTTCATATCATTAAGCAGCTATTTGCTGTAATTACAGATGGGGAGGAAATGGAATGTGTGAAGATGAGAAAGCAATGCAAAGTATGGTACAGTTTGCATTATTTAAGAAAACATAGTCATAGTTTGCATGAATCAGAAATTTTAGGTGTTATTATAACAGTGCAAGCTTGCTTATTAAAAAAATGTATAATTCTCTTTTATTTAGCTTACTTACTGACATTTCAAATGGCATGCTGGGACTGAAAAGTGTACTATAAATACTACTAGAGATTTGCACTATATATAATACCCTTCTGCACACAATTTGCACACAGGATCGTGTTCTGCTCTGTAGTGTTGTGCCATCTGAAAAAAACTATTTTAATCTTAAACGCTTTATTATATATACATATATATAAAAAAAAATGTATAACAGCATGAATCATTAGTAATGGAATTCTGCATACAGCCTTCAGACATGTTTTCTGTATATTTACAGGCTAAAATGTCTAAGCCAGGTAAATCCCCAGAATCAAGTAATCAGGGGGGTTTAAAACTTATTGCCAGGCATACTGCAACAGGGCATGACTTTGGCAGCAGTGATTCATTCTGGGTTCATCAGTGTAAAATGATTATAATTGCATTGACTTGGCCCCACATATCATTCTGCTTTCCAGAGACTATAAGATTGGAACCCTAAGGTTGGTGGACAGCAGCTGTGATTACTATGCCCCCTTTCTATATGTGTATGTGTGGTATGGAAACATGGTCTTTGTCATCTCATGAGGTACACGCATCTTTGTCTTGGGAACCATAGAAAAATGTTCTTGCACTGGTTATAGTTATGACAATTGCCTACTATATAGTAACATTGTAATTTGATGAAAAATGTGCAATCCCTGTCTAAGCAGCACAATCAAAGAACTTGCAATGGGACAAAAAATAATTGTATTAAATTGAGTGCTAGTCATTGTTCTTTTTAATAGTGTAGAATAAGGAGGAGGCTTGCTTTCAGCTGAACCCAGCCTGTTTCTGACTTGCGTACACGGCAAACTAATATCAATTTCATTGCCATAGCAATAATGCATTTTCTAGAGTTTAAAATTAGGTCAGTTGAGAGGTTGACAAAGACTTTCTTTTCTTCCCCTACCAGGTGCAGAGAAGCCAGTTGTCTTGCTGCTAATGCAGAATCTTCATCTTCCTTCTCCTCCACTTTTACTAATCTTGCCATAACCTCACAAACTGGCATGGAGGAGTTGGCGGAATTATTTAATCACACAAACATTCACTTGGTCATGCACAAGAACTCCCCACTTCAAATAAAGATGAGAGTGTGAGGATCATAGAGTGATGTGACATTAGGCAAGGAGCAGCAAGAGGTAGGGATGTTCTTGCAGCTGTTGCCTACTGCTGAGTAGGAGGAGGGGGGGAATGATGAAGTGGCACAGTGTATATACAGTAGGTGCCACTGATTAGAGAGGTGGAAAGTGAAGGAGAGACATACCAGCAGCAAGGTAGGATTTTGCTTGTGGGCAAAGAAAGCTTGCAGAAAACTCAAGGGAGAAGCTGAGCTATTTCACCTTACAACACTGCCCCACAGATATAAGTCAATGCTATGCTCAAGGTTGGCCAGCCATTAGGGTACCTTGTGCAGCACATCGATGATACCAGTCAGCAACAAAAGGCTTGCACTCCTTCTCCTATTTATTTCTCCACCCCTCTTCCCTCCAGAAAAGCATTCACTAAAAACATCTGTTCCCTCTAGTAATAGGGAGGGAAGTTTCACAAGGAGTTTAAGAGGCTTACATTACACCAAATCAATGTAAATGTGAAAAGGGTCCTTGTCTTTTTAACCCACCCTACCATCTCCAGCAGCATCTTTCACCAGAAAATTATCTCTTATGCAGCAGCAGAAGAAGCAGAAACAAAAGTCCTTTAATCACTCCTATGCCCAGCTGCTCTTCTTCAAGCTCATGGAGTGAGCCCTGTTCCATGAGTTTATGGTATGTGCTACATCATGGTGGCATATATCTAGCTGCCTAAATTTTGTCCAGGTGGCCTTTCCTGCCAGCCACCAGTATGTAGAATGTAGTTTGTTCATGTCAATGGACCATGCTGTCAGCAGCATTGTCCACATGCCCATGGACAACAGTTTTAGCAATCATAGACCGGGGTGCTAAATCTGTTGAAGATCATTTTGGCTGCATTTCCTGATGGTGGCAGGGTTCCCTTTCATCGCCAATGTGCCTTCAATCCTCTGACTCATGAAAGAAGGAGCAACAGTAACAGTGGATGCCTCAGCAACTCTTTTTTTTCAACCAGAGTGGATAGGTTTGGCTACAGCATTACACATCAGCAGTGCCTGAACCACATGATTACTGACTATGTGGGGTCCAGGGCTGAGGTGGACACTCCTAGAAGGTGAGGACCCAATGGACAATTGGGTGTCCAGATTGGATTATTGGTAGACGTTTGCACAGTAAGCACTGGAGTTTCTAGCCGTGCCAGTCATAACCAAAAAGGTTGAGTATCTAGTTGCTTGTCCCTGATAGATGCAAATGCAGAAAGACCCACAATGGGGCTTTATTGCAGCAACTGAGACATTACACATATACCCAATGCACTAGCTGTGCCAGTGTGTTCTTTGAGAGAGCCTTCAGAGCAGCAGTAGAGAGATATCCACCTGTCTCCTGACATTGTGGACCAGTTAATGTCATCTGACCCCCCCCCCAAAAAAAAAACAAAACAGCAACTTCTACTATTTCCTCTCATCTTCTGGCCTATTTTAATGCTTCAGCACTGTTAGGATTACAACAGATGGATCTCAGCTGACAATTTTGAAAAGTTGACTGTAGGGAAAATCTTGCTTTTTTTTTTGCTGCCTATTCCACTGTTACTGCACTGTGCAGGTGCCACACAATGTTCCCACAGTTGTACCACAGCTGTCAAATTTCTAATGTTTGCTAAAAGGTAACTAATTTGTGTCTACAAGTTTGTGATTTATACAGGTGCTCTAGGCACTGGTGCTACACAATGTCTCTGCAGCTGGACCTCAGCTGCCAAATTTTTGATCTTACTACAGAATAAATCTTGCTTTGTGATTACAGTTTTGTTGTCTGTGTGGTGTTTGTGGCTATTGACTCTCAGATAATATATTCTAATATTCAAGGTAAAACCTGCCTGGTCTCTCCTCTTATATTGCTGGCTAACAAGGTTGTTTACATACCAATCAGCTACTGTATGCTCTTCTTGGCTATTGTTTCTTTAAAATAAAATAATATTTAATATAGTAACAGCAAGGATCCCTTAAACTATTGGGTGTTCAGGCTGGATCACTGACTGGGTCTTGCATGGTATGCACTGAGCTTTTGTTTTTTCTTTATCATTTGGTCAACTTGTTTGTGCTCCCCTTCTATATATTCTAGTGAAAAGTTCCTGGCCTGGATTGCACCAGAGTGGGAGATTCTCAGTCACCATTTTTTTTTTTTTTTACTTGTTAGTTTATTTTTTAATATTTTATTTATGTTTTTATTTTGTTTCCTTTATTATTTATAATAATAATAATTGATGCTGTGCTGAGGCAACACACACAGCAGAAGCCAGGCATGCCTGCAATTCCTCTGCTTTGACAGCGTAATTTTCCTCCTCCCAGGCACTCAGCAGCCCTTTTTTTTTAATATGTATTTTTTTTCATTATAGTTGGGGAACTGGAGGCATAACTGCAGGGGGCTGAACCATTCACAGATTACACAGCATTGTCTGGCCAAGGAGAGAAGGGGGAGGCAGATAATTGACACTAGCACTTCTGTCTATGAGACTCTCAGCTCTGATATCTGGAGTAGGTTGGATGTACCATGGGAGCTGTAATATCCAGTATAAAAACAAAAAATATAGAATTTCAAAGTACAGTGCAGTGATTAGGACACGGCATACACTTGAGCAGAGATAAGACTTCTAAACTAGAAATTGCAAAAAGCTCTGTGCACAGAGTTTTACTTTAAAGTCTACAGAACACTTACCCCTTTCCTATTTTCTATTACAAGGGGGTGTTCTCTGGTCCACAGAGAGCTGGGAACAATCACAACTGATAAAGTTGCAGTACAAGCAGAGAGCACAGAAAGTTATCTACTCACTAGATTTCTGGCAGCATCAGCTGGTATGATTTTGCACTTATCAAACAGAACCCTTTCAATAGTATAGTTAACAGTGCATAAGGGAGCACTTAAGAAAAGTCCACTATTAGGGTTTACATATACTTTAACAGCTTCAATATTAAACATCTCCCCTCCGCTTCCTGCCCAGGCCTATTTTCAGCTTTCAGCACTGTCACACTTTGCATGACAATTACTCAGTCATGCAACACTGTATCCAAATGAATTTTTTTAAATCATTTTTTAAGACAGACAGAGCTTTCTTTTGGTTCTATTTAATCACCGCTGGGTTGTTCAGTTTTTTTTCTATATTAACAAAAAAAATTCAGAACATTTTGAAAAAGAAACAGTTTTCTTAGTTTCTCTCACAAAATTTTGCAAATAAATAATCTTTCTTGAAACATTTAGGACAAAATGTATTCTGCTATTTCTTTATAAAAAATTTCCCAAATCAGTGTATATTATTTAGTCTGTATGAAAGTTATAGAGTCTACAAACTATGATATATATATAGCATAAATCCCAACAGATTTGTCAGAAAACCTTTACTTTCCTTTCAGAATCAACATCTTCTATGGGACACTATACTACAAAAAACTTCCACAAATGCAGGCCTTTGATTGCAAACAAGATTTGTTAATTTGCACACACAAAAAAAAAGTATTTTTCCTAACAAATTCATTCAAGACCATGTTGCAAAAATGAATACACATCAATGTCTTAGGAGCAAAGCTAAATTTTAGACAATAAAATCCTAATTAACAAGAACTCAATTACAGGTGAGTCTAATTATTCACTAAACAGGTGTCCAGCAGACAGTTGATTATAAAAGGGTGTTACTTAACAAAGAAAATCCCTTCCCATTTCATGCTGTCAGCAATGGCACCACATGGATGAGAAATGTCACAAGGCCAGAGAAAGAAAATAATTTCTTTACACAAGAAAGGTGAAGGATACAAGAAGATCAGCAAAGCTTTACTTATCAGTCAGAATACTGTAGCAAAAGTGATACAAAAATTTAACAAAGATGTAACTGCAACCATCTCAGAGACATCCAGGCCCTCCATGAATGTTAACACCTTGACAGGAGTGCCTTCTGATGAGAAGGGTTAAATAAAATCACCATGCAAGTTCATTGCAGTTAGCTACATAGAAGTAGAAAGACAAACTGGGTTGATTGATTCCTGTGATACAATACAGCTTACACTGCAGAGGAATGGCATGCATAGGTGTCGTCTATGAAGGAAGCCTCTCCTAAAGCCCATGCACAAACAAGCCTGCTTACAATTTGCCAGGGCCCATGCTGAAAAAGAAGAAGACTGCTGGGACTCTGTATTCTGGAGTGATAAGACCAAGATAAATGTTTTTGGAACTGATGGCTTCAAAACTGTATGGCATCACAAAGGTGAGAAGTACAAAGAAAAATACATGGTGCTTAGAGGGAAACATGGTGGTGGAAGTGTCCTTCTGTGGGGCTGCATGAGTGCTGCTGGTGTTGGGGAGCTGCATTTCATTGATGGAATCATAAATCCACTTATGTACTGCACTATATTGAAGGAGAAGATGCTACCATCACTCCGTGCCCTTGGTTGTCGTACACTTTTCCAACATGACAATGATCCAAAAACATACATCTAAGGCCACTTTTGTATTTCTAAAGTAGAATAGGGTAAAAATTAATCAGTGACCAGGTATGTCTCCTGATCTGAACCCAATCAAACATCTATGGGGAATCCTGAAGAGACAAGTTGAGCATCATTCTTCATCCAGCATCCGGGCTCTAAAAGAGGTCGTCCTTGAAGAATGGAAAAAGACAGATGTTGAAATATGTCGCCAACTTGTTCATTCCATGCGTAAAAGACTCTGTGCTGTCCTTACAAATCATGGAGGTCATACAAAATACTAGATGTAGTAGTTTTTGTTGTGGGGTGTATTCATTTTTGTAACAACTAATTTGAGTAAAACTGAAGATTGTGTAATCTAAGTTAAATTATTAACCTTACTTTCATGTAATGAGCTAAACTAATGTTCTATAATACGCAGTGTTGTCAAAATTGTGGAAATTGTTCTTGTGTTCATTGAGATATTGATTAAAATCTTATTTTCCAAAAGGGGTGTGCTCATTTATGCTGAGCACTGTGTATATATATATATATATATATATATATATATATATATATATATATATATATATATATGAAAATTGATCAGTCCTGATGTAATGACATTTCTTGAGACCCTAAAATGCCAGTACAGAAAAAATACCCCCCTTTTTAGAAAGAGGACACCTTAATGTATTTATTAGGAGACATGATGAGTTTTTGAAGTTATAATTTTTTGTCACAATTTTTGGGAAAATGAAGAAAATAAAAAACATAAATTTTTTCACAATTTTTTTTACATACTGTCTGATGACTGACTGGTGACTGTATGTAAAAACAAAATTAAACTTTTTTTTAAACTTTTTTTCCTTTTTTTACAGTTTTGTTTCTTTTTTTAATTCTTTTTTGTCACATCTGTGACAATGTGTGATACTACTCTGGGAAGTTGATCAGGACCTTTTTATAAACACTATGATTGCTTATAACAGTAATAACCACTGTTATAAGCAATCATTTTTTTGAATGGCATCCATTCAGTACCATTATGTACTATTAGGATAGCTGTGATTGGCCCTATCTGTGCCATGTGATCACTGAGACCAATCACAGAAATCAACACAATGGCTATGAGTGAAAGCCTTTCTTTGTGTACAACTGTCATGTGATCATTGTGATTGGTCACAGAGATCACTTGATACCAGTGGTGACACAGCTGGTAACAGATCGAGCTGCAGCGTGGCTGCTAGAGTGCACAGGAGACGTGCTCCTGCCCAGCTGTCATATTACTATAGGCTGGGTAGAAAGCAGTTAAGAAAGTCAAGCCTGGTTGCATATGGACATCAGCAAACTTCTCTCCAAATGAATATACTCTGATTTACTAAGTCTGTTTAAAATATTTTCAAACAAGATTCAAATAGATTTTTCAAAAATACAAACATAAACCAGTTGAATCCAATTAGAAAGATGTATAGATCTTGAGTACAGGAAAACTGTGTTTTCAGGGGGGTAGAGTGGTCCTCCTGTACTAGGCCCAGGTCCCATCAGTTTGGCAGGGGCTTAGAGGCGGAGAGGGGACTCTTTAAATATATTTGGATGCATAAAAAGTAATCCCATAGGCCATGACTCCTAGAGAAAAAAAAATGAACGTTCTATTGGCCCCATCAGTGCAGCAGCAGGGGCTGGGGACAGAGGAGGGAGCTGGTGGAGGGGATTCCTTCCATGCCAGGGATCCTGACAATGAAATTAAAGTTCAGGTCTCTTCCTCTATATCATTCCATTGGAATTGGCCTGAACACTAATTTAACTGTTGGGAGCCGCAGTACAGCAGATTATTCCACTTGACTCTGAAAATGAGAATCCCTGGCCTCTGTTGATGATGATTTCCAGGGAAATTGTATTTAAATACTGGGAATTTCAGCTGTTGTAATTGCTTTGCACCTAGAATAAGGTCTTAAGTCCCTTCTCTGTGTAGGGTGTATGTTTATGTGTGAGGGAGGGGGGGTGCCTCTCAGGCAAGCTGTATGGGGCCCCACAATTCCTAATGGTGGCTCTGAATACATTGATAAGTAGACCCCTTAAGTGTCTACTTATACCGAAGCACTGATATGTTAGTAAAATACCAGCTCATGTAGTAATATCATTGTTATCTGCACATACCATACATTATGTACAGTATATCCTTTATCACCTACTACATCTGATTATTTTCAAGCATGTTAAAATTCTATTTATTATTTATAGCAAAACCTATTATTTACAGCCACAATAGATCAGTCATCAATAAAATGAAGGTTACATTTTCTGTTCAACTACATGTACTGTACTTTGAGATTTCTTACTGTGGACATAGATGGAACGTTTCCATAAACAAAATGTTTTGATGCCAAGCATTACTTCTGATTGCAATTTGGCAGACTCATGATTTTTTTTTTATTTTTGAAACAATACCAGCTCAGGTCCCCTTTGGTGGCTGAAACACATGACTCGTGTTTGTTGTGCTTTGGGGGATGATGACGGGGGGAGTAGGCTGTAGTACGAGGGCTGCCTCAGTCATTTTCAAAATCAATACTTGCTCTCTGAGCATGGGATAATTTAGAGAACATAACTCAGAAATCTGCTATTCAGCATGCATCCTCCATCACAGAGGGTTTCATGTAGAAGACACACACACACATGAAAGTATTGCACATAGAGCTAAAATACTTTAACTGGGGAATTTCATTATACTTGTTTTTTCTGACTACATATTATCCCAGAATATAGCAGTTTTTATACAGTATACCCATAACAGTAAATACCAAAATAGATGCAAAAAAAAAAAAACACATCATAAATATTGCATGCACATATACCTCAAAAGGATGAGCTAATTGACTCCTTCAAACCTGTAAATATATGAAAAAAAACCCTCTGTGCTATGGTGTAACCAAAAAACAAATATTCTATCTTGTGCAGTGCACACTATAAATCTTGCATACACCAAACATATTCAGTGTACAATTGTGCCACTTTTCTAAAGGATTTAAGAAGCTTCACAAAAAGAAAAAAAAATGTTTGAATATTCACTTCTGTTATCCAATACTGTGTAAAGCAAATTCCTGTTTACTCTGAATACCCAATCATGTGCAAATGAAATAAGTATACAAGAATTTGTTGTGTACATTAGAAACATGGAAGAAAAAGACCAAGTTTGTGTTGTTTTTTTTGTCTCAGTATAGATCTCTGTTTGTCCCAAACATGTATAAATTCATTTGCTTTTGACTGACCCGTTATTTCTGCTGGAAGTCTGTTCCAAGTATCAACTACACTTTCTAAAAACAATACTTTTGAAGGTTAGTTTGAACTCCTTCTAGTTTGAGCACACATCCATGTGTTTGTGATTTGAGTTTCATATTAAAAATACTGCCCTCCTCAACCTTATTCACACCCTTGAGGTACTTTAAAGTGATTGTAAACCTATGATTTTTATTTTTTTTAATGGTTTTGCACAAAGCAGCCCCAATCCTCCTCTTTTCGCCTCCTCTCCTCCACAGGCACTTTCGAGCCTTGCTTTATACATCCATAAGACACATAAAGCTGCGGCTCCGCCCTGCCCCCCTCTGTCTCCTCACTGGCTATAATCCTACTCTTCTCAGGTCCCCTTGCTCCTGCCCTTGCAAGCCACTTGCTATGGTGCTCACTCCCAAGTCCTGCTATAGGTGTCCATAGACACACAGAGCGTGGCTCGCTTCTCACTGGCTGTGATTGAAAGCAACAGGAGCCAATGGTTCCTTTTGCTGTCTCTTAGCCAATGAAGAGAGAGAGACAAGAAAGCTGCTGCTCTCCTGCACATCACTAGATCTAGATCAGGCTCAGGTAAGTATAGGGGGGGGGGGGGAAGCTGGGGAGAGAGCAGACCACAGAAGGTTTTAAGGTAAAAGATAAAAACCTTGCAGCTTTACAACCACTTTACGTTTTCAATCATGAAACCTTTCCCTTCTTTCATCAAGACAGTATATATCGAAGTGGAATTAAAGTCCAGCCCCAACTAAAATGTCCCTTCCCCCTTTTGCCTCCCTATCCTGCCTACCCCGTGGAGAAAGGATATGTGTACTTTCCTTATTTTAGTATGCTCCAGTCTGGTCATGTAATCCTGCAGGTCTGGCTCCTCTGTGTCAATGAGCTGTGGTTGCAGTGAAGAGGAGGGATCACTGGCTGGGCCACGAGAGCCTATGGGTGATGTCATAGTTCCCAGAATGCCTAGGCGCTGTCAAACACTCCATCACACAGGGGAACCAGAACTTCAGGATTACATGACCGGACCATTCTGAAAAAAAAACACAAATATTTTTAACACAGGGTAAGCAGGTTTGGTAGGATAAGGGGGGAGTGAACAAAGAGGAGTTAGTGTTAGGATTTAATTTAAAGTGATATTACCATGCACATTATACTTACATGCTCTGTGCAATGGTCTTGCACAGAGCAGCCCCAATCCTCCTCTTTTCGCCTCCTCTCCTCCGCAGGCACTCCCGAGCCTTACTTTATGCATCCATAAGACACATAAAGCTGTGGCTCTGCCCTGTCCCCCACTCTCTCCTCACTGGCTACAATTGTCAGCAGCCAATGGCTCCCGCTGCTGTGTCTCAGCCAATAAGGAGAGAGACCCGGGACAGCAGAGGCTCTCATGTACATCACTGGATCGAGAGGGGGCTCAGGTAAGTATTAGGTCGGGGACTGTGGGGGAGAGCAGCACACCAAAGGTTTTTTACCTTCATGCACAAAATGCATGAATGTAAAAAAAACATCAAGCCTTTACAACCACTTTAAGTTCCTAAAGTCTCTCCTGATGTGTTTTATTTCCCCAAACTTCTCACCATTTTTGTTGCCTGTATCTGGCCTTCTTCTATCTTATCAATACTTTTTTGTAACTGAGGCCTCCAGAACTGGACACAGTATTCTAAATGAGGCCTAATTATTGATCTATTAAAGAATCAGGACCTCCTTCCTCCTGCTGGTGACCCCCGAGTGATTCATCCCAGAATTATATTTTTTTTCCAGACTGCCTGACCATACTACAATCATTGCAAAAATTAAGTAAATTATCGCATGATTGATAATGTAAGAAATTTCCTTGGGTAAATCAGCCTGACCTATAGATCATACACTCAGATCCATTGTGTGATATAGTAAAGAAATAGTTCATATCCTTATATTTCTTCTCCAATTGCAAAAATATAAATACGTTCCCAAAGGCATATCACTCCATTGCCTGTTGTGTAATCCTTTCACCTTGTGGACTGAAGCTCACTGCAAAGGTATGACAAGCAATGAAGGTAGGTTAAAAATTGCCCGTGAAATCCTCCATATGGTATTGTAGCATACAAAGGGTTTTTCTCCTGGTAGATTCACTTTTCTTCTTATCAGCATACCCAATATAATGTGCTAATCTGAAGGCCACATGAAGTTTAGAGGTCTTTAGTTATTTACTCTTCAGACAGTTGGTGACTTCTGCGCACTATGCACTGACCCCGCTCTGTCATTTTATGTGACCCACCACTTCGCGGCTCAGTTGCTGTTGTTCCCAGTTGCTTCCACTTTGTTATAATACCACTAACAGTTGGCCGTGGAATATTTGGTAGCAAGGAAATTTCACGGATGATGTATTGCACAGGTGGCAACCTATCACAGTACCACGTTTGAAGTCACTGAGCTCCTGAGAGCGACCCATTCTCTCACAAATGTTTGTAGAAGCAGTCTGCATGCCTAGGTGCTTGATTTTACACACCTGTAGCCATGGAGGTGATTGGAACACCTGAATCCAATGATTTGGAGGGGTTTCCCAGTACTTTTGGCAATATACTGTATATATATATATATATATATATATATATATATATATTGTGTATGTACACTTACCGGCCACTTTATTATGTACACCTGTTCAATTGCTTGGTAACACAAATTGTCAATCACATGGCAGCAGCTCAATGCATTTGGACATCTAGATGTGGTGAAGGCGACTTGTAGAAGTTATAAAAATACTCTACCTGCTCTACTACATTTACTTTTTATAGGGTCCTTGTTAAATGATATTATTTAGATATAAGTGCACTAAACCCTGAGGATCTTTGGACTTTTCCCTTGTTCAGGTAGATCTGCACCTTTTCAGGGTTGACTACCCTTGACTTTGCTTGAAATGAGTGCTAGATGCTGCTGTAAACACAAATACACTATTATATGCAGGTTATATTTTGAAAAAATTATGAAGGCTTGAAGAAATTTGTCTTACCCAGTCCACTGTATAATCATGACATTTCTAAGGCCTGTGGTTGGCTTTGAGGAAGAGGTTGTGTCCTCGAAACGCGTTAGACAGTTGGTCATCCAGGGTTTCATCGTATGGACTCAGATGTTGTTTGGATCATACACCTTGTTCAGTTTGACATGCCTGTGTTATGATGTCCATTGTGAGTATGATACCTATTTTTGTTTCTTTAATAAATTATTTTAAACGATAATGCACTAGGTCGGTGCGCCCTTTTTCTGTTTCTCCATTTGCATCCAGTGTATTTGGACCACCCCGGTCTGTTGAGGGCAGCAAGCAGTGCATATTCCAGAAAATTCCAGAACATTCCTATTGGGTCTACTGAGTCCTTTGCTAGCGCAGGAGTAAAGTGTTTGTTGTGTTGGACACTATTATATGCAGGTTATATTTTGAAAAAATTATGAAGGCTTAAAGAAATTTGCCTTACCCAGTCCACTGTATAATCATGACATTACTAAGGCCTGTGTAGACATCCTTGGCCAATCCAGTGGAGGATCCCTTTTCCAGAACACTTAATGCCAGAAATTGGAGGGTAATAATCGTGTATGCAAAGTATTCAACATACCACCAGTATAGTAAATCCAAGCAGATTTGTTTGTCATTAAACCTGACTACTCATCAATAATGTGTAGACATTGCAAGTTTGAGACCATGGTCATATGACGTCTAGCAATCGCATTTTAACTTTGTTAATCAAATAAGTGAAAGATTAACTTTATTTGGTTGTCTTGTGCTAAAAAAGTTTACACAGTATTCTTTGCTTATTCATTACTATTGTATGTGTATCTTAAAGCAGTATTAACCCCCCCCCCAAAAAAAGAAAAAATAAATAAACTGCAGTTTACCAATCCTTAAATGTGGTGGCTAGATTAATTTTCTTTTTTAAAGCTTTTTTCCCCTTATTTTTGCCAGGTAATCCAGCCAGTAATGCGTTTCCTGTCTTAGGATGTCCCCATGCCACTGGAGAAGCAATGGGGCAACCCTCAGGTAGCAGCATTGTCAGTCTGGAAAGCATTTTCTTTCATCTGGAAGAGGGACTTTCAAAACTAAGCACACACTCCTGCCTGCATGCCTAAGGCTAGGTACCCACCTATGCAGGTTGCGTTTGAGCATTGCAGTTTGCATTGTGTTTTTGCACTTGAGTTTTTTATGCATTCTTGCCATGTTTTTGATGCATTTTGCAGGGTTTTTTTTTTCATTTTTTAAATTTTTCTTGTTGCTAGGCAGATTTAAAACGCAAAACGCATCTAAAACGGGCAAAAAATGCATAGCAAGCACAGCAAAAACACAATACATGATTTTCTGCAACGTTTCCATTGAAGTCTATAGAACCAAAAATGCAACTTGTTGAGTTCAAAAAAGTCTCTGACCTTTTAAAAAAAAAAATGCAATGGGTGAAAACGCACAGGTGTGAACATGTCCCATAGGAAATCATGTTAAATGGACTGTACAAAACGCAAAACACTGCAGAAAACACTTGGATGTGAACCAAGGGTAAGGGCAGCTGGATTCCAGAAAGTAAATGCTACATGATGTAACTGCCCTTAACATGACTGTGGCTAGAAATTCTAGGGGGGGGGGAGGGGTGTTCAAAGTGATTTTGCAACTAAATAAAGCATTGCATTATGGATGGATTGATGACTTTGCTTTGACTACTAAAAATGTGTTAGCATTTCCAGTTTGTGGTGCTCAGATGCAGATAGATTCCACTTTAAATGGTTTGCCATAACCCTCCCACTACAATTTTTGCTGGACAGCTTGGTCTGTTGAAGGAAAATTAAAAAACAACAGATTTACTTTCAGGATAAACAAATACATAAAGGAAAAAATAAGCTAAAAAAACTCATGCAGCCACAACTTCTGAACTGGTGATCTGCAATTTAATACATTTTGGTTTTGGCTTTAAGCCATGTTGTTTGCTCACAGTCAGCATGAGGCTGGCCCTGATGTATTGGGAAGCTAAAATATAATACATTTTTGTTTTTGGGTTTAGTACCGCTTTAAGCTGGAATTTAAGCAGTGGAAAGAGCCATCATGTGCAATAGTTTGAAATGAGCAAATCTGTTGCAAACAGGTGGATTTGGTTAACTTCAATATAAGTACAAACTTGTTAATAAAATACAGCAATTCCATGTTTTTGATTTGCCTAAGGCTGGCCATACATTATACAATTTTCTGTCCAATTTCTGCCCAATTTCCTTTAGATTTAGCTTCAGCTATGTAGTGCAAGGGCCTGCTTAATTGGATAAAATTAAAAGTGTTGTTTAGGTTTGACCTCATATTATATGTTTTTTGGTAAATCTAAAGCAAAATTCTCAAGAAAATAATGTATGGCCAGCCTAATGCAGGCCATAAATGTGTGGAAAACTGGCCGTTTTTAAAAAAACGAAAAATCGGTCATTCAAAAAGGCCGAAGTTACCACCAACGATAAAAAAAATCGGCCAATTTTTGTCCCATCTACGGCCGGCATTTAATTACTTCTGTCCCTTCAGAGAGCTCCGCTATTATATTTGACATTAAAAAGTATTGCGGTTGCAACATTGCATCTATTTGTATCCATTTCGGATACAGATGTTTTTATTCGGATACAAATAGATACATTGTTGCAACCGCAATACTTTTTCATGTCAAATATAATAGCGGACTGGAATTCTTCTTCCTCTTCTTTTTCTACTTCTTCTTATTCTTTTTCTTCTTCTTCTTTTTCTTGCAGGTCATGGCTTATGCTCAGATTTTTTATCAGTAAAAAGATCGGCCGATTTGCCCATCATTGCCGTGGAAATCGGCTGATTTTTTCCAACTTTTCCCGATAAAAAAAATGTGCTAAAATCCATAAAAACGGACGACCAATTAACCCATTAACGGTGTGAAAATCGGGCGTTTTTTTTTTTTCGCCCGAAAAATCGGTCGATTTTCGACCCATCTATGGGCTGCATAAGGCTAGGTTCACATCTGTGCAGGTGCTGCCACTGCGGATCACACGAAACTCCATGCAGCCTCACTAACCGCACAGAGGAGTGCCGACCCGCGGGCGGGTGCCATTAGTTCTAATGGCACGCCGCCTGCACTGGAAAACGCAACCGTACTGGGAACCAAGGTTCCCGTGCGGGCTGCGTTTTCAGAAGTGCGTGACACGGGGCACGGGAGTCCATTCAAATGAATGGGCTCTTGTGCCCGCGCAAAACGTGGCCCGCACAGTCGCATATATGTGAACCAGGGCTAAATATGCCCAGGAAAATCTTCAGAGAATTATTCAATTCAGAAATCAAGGCCATTTAGATCTGTAGACTGGACTGGAATTTATTCTTCAAGAACATATTTAGCCAAAATAAATAAATAAACAGATGCATAAATATATAAAACAAAATGTATAAATAAATAATACATACGCAAAAGAAATTGAAGATTATGCAATTTTAATTATGTGTAAATGAACATGTTCTATCCTACATGAATTCCATAGTAGAACACTTTATATTCAATTTAATAAATACTTTAATGTGAATGTATTATAAATATACACATCATTATACAACCTTTGGCATCAAAACAGTTAAAACACATTCTCCCGAATTTCAAGCTACCCACTAACATAAAGGTCAGGGGAAATGTACACTGTGATTTTGTGAACAAGGAGGCAAGCTTACCATGTAGACAATCATACACAATCATTTGTAAATTAATTACAGACTGTATATCTTGCATGAAGTGCTGCCACAAAACGACCAATGGCTGCGCTGTATTAATATGCTTTCTTATTAGGGTCTTGTGGATATTTCCAACGACAGTGCAATTTACTGTGTAATGGGTAGTGGGGTCAGTGCCCCACCCTGACCGGCAAACTGCTGCTGCTGTCCATTTAGGTCTCTATTGTTCTCCCTTCCTCTGCTGACCACAAGCAATTCCTACTAGTGTAATCTCCGGAGATTTCTGCCTCCACAATGGGGGCAGGGCCATTTACTGCGACTACCAGATAATCGTTTACAGGATCCTTCACGCACACAATGCTTTTCAAAATCTGACATCCACGGACAGAAGCAACAAAATGCACAAACTATGATTTAATAATCTGCATTGTTCTGGCTTCTCGCTGGCCATATAGAAGATAAAGCTGCTCTTCGGAGATATATAGCTGATGATGTCATGTTCTCAATCGCTGTATAGAACGCACGACTCTGAATATATATCTCCTGTGAGTTTCACACGGACGTGCTCCTTACTTTGCAATTGTAAAATTGAAAACTTTCACATTTCCTTTTGTAAGATTAAAATGAATCCAAAATCAGGTTATTCATTGACTCATCCTGCCATATGTATGTATTAGGATTGTTGGTCGCACTAAAAATGCACAAAGTGGCTTACTACATAGAGCAGGGTAGAGAACAGTGACAAAGTACGCCATGCAGTAACCTATGCTTATGGCATGTACAGGGGCGGACTGACCATTTGGAAACTCGGGCACTGCCCGAGGGCCCAGGGTCAGTAGGGGGCCCCATGAGATGCCCCTGGTACCATTTTCATAGGCTTTTTTGAGTTTAGCCAAGGACACAGGGGCCCCATGATCCCCTATTGCCCGGGGGCCCCTTGAGTTGTCAGTCCACCCCTGGGCATGTATTAATGTAAAGTGATCTGAACACTGGAAGATGATAACTACGCTTTGCATAAAACTTTGCCTAACTAAACAAAAATTCTGTGGAATACTACCTGCGTTTAAACTGGCCAGCATACTTAAAGTGATTCTTTCCTGAAGTCCTAGTTCACACTGGTGTGGCTTTGAGATTTCAAATTCACAATTTGCACTGCTGATTTCACTGTGGCTTGCAACTACATATAACAGAAGTCTTTACAAGTTGCAATAAAATGAGCAAAAAGTAGTGCAGGAACCTTTTCACAACATGAGTTGTGGCGATACAAATGGCTCCATTGCTAGCAATAAGGTGCAAGTTGTCATGAGATTTGGAATTGTCAAAATGCATGACAAGACACACCGGTGTGAACCAAAGCTTAAGGCACATTAAAAAAAAAAAGCATGTTATACTTACCTGCTCTGAGCAGCCCCAATCCTCCTTTTCTGGGATACCCCACCAGCGCTTCTGACTCTTCCCCCCTGCCAAGAGTCTCCATGGCAAGCTGTTTGCTCTGGGGACACTCATGCATGCTTGCTCCCAAGCCAGCTCCGTGTGCCTATATACACACAGAGCACAGCTCGGCCCCACCCCCCCCGCTTCTACCCTTCAACAGCTCCCTCTGCTGCCTCTCTGTCAAATGAGGAGAGAGAGCTGAGAGAGCCGCTGCTCTTGTGCACCTCACTGGATCGAGATTCAGGTAGTGTAAGAGGGGGCTGGGGGGAGGGAGCTGCATACAGAAGGTTTTTTTACCCTAATGCAGAGAATAATTAAAATAAAAAGATAAAAACCTTGTACTTTTACAACCACTTTAAAGCCGACCTTCGGTCTCTTTTTAAGTTAGAGCGATTCTAAGCCCTCACGCACACTTGACATTTTTACAGCTGATGTTTTTGGCTTTTTGCCATTTTTATTCTACAGCCAGTAAACCCCCCAGCATGTTATCCTATGTGTCCATGCACACATAGACTGTAATCAATGTTTTTTGGCTGGGATGGTTTTTTGCTGGAAAAATAACCCAGAACTAGTGGGTTTCCAGAGGAGTGTTTTAGCTGTAAAAATGCTCTAACTCTGAAAAACGCAGTAAAACACCACAAACTGGCATTTTTGGTCATTTTTGATCAAAAAAAAAACTCTAAAAACCGCAAAAGTGGAAAAATGTGGGAAACCGCCAATAATTCGCAGCAAAATGCCACTAAACACTAATGCAAAAATGCTAAAAAAGCTGGAAAACTTACGTTTTTAACATGACGTTACACAGCTAACATTACCAGCGTTATCAAAACATCTAGTGTTCATGAGGGCTAAAGGTTAATGTTTGGTGAAAATTACAAACATGTTATACTTACCTGCTGTGTGCAGTGCTTTTGCACAGAGCAGCCTGGATCCTCTTCTTCTCGGGTCCCCTGCAGGCTCTCCTGACAGTGCCCCCCTGACAGTGCCCCCACAGCAAGCAGCTTTCTATGGGGGCACCTGCTGCTCCATGTGTCCATTCACACATGGAACTGTGGCTTGACCCCTCCCTTCTCTCTCCTCATTGGCTAACTGGCTGTGAATGACAGCAGCTGGAGCCAATAGCTCCCACTTACTGTCTCAGCCAATGAAGAGGCAGAGACCCGGGAGACAGTCTAGGCTGTGGTTCACATCGCTGGATTGCGATGAGGCTCAGGTGGGCTGGGGGCACTGCTGCACACAGAAGGGTTTTTTTACCTATGCATGAAGGTAAAAAAAAACCTTGAGCCTTTACAACCACTTAAACAACGACTTTAACATTTTCAAATCCTCTCTCCTTCTAATATTTTTGTATGTCCTTTTTTTTAACTCTTTGCAGTCTTCTTCCTACTTCATTCGCCTAAGTATCGGGGCTCTAATCCTGTTGACTCCTGGGATATCGTTGTCACTAAAGCCAGATTTTATCCTGTGAGATTTTGTTAGGAGGAGAGTGGAGGAGGGCAGGGGAGGGTAGAGGAGGTTCAAGGAGGGCGGAGAAAGGTAGAAAAGGGAGGAGATAGGTAAATATGGGCGGAGACAGAATGGCCCTGGGCATGCAGAGCCGCAGGATGGCAGTGCACAGGCGTGGCTGAGGTGTGTCTTTCTATAGGCGCACCCTTTGGATGTTGGTACGTAGGATGACAGCGGCTGTGGGATGACAGGGGTAGGAGCAATTGTGAGTATGGAAGCACGGCTGGGTGGTGTGAGTATACAGGCATGTGATTTTCTTGCATGAAGTGTGGGGAAGCTGCTGGATTCCCCAGAACGGGTGCTGGCTTCAGCTGCCCTCAGTTAAAATGCTGTAATAACATAATTTAAGCAGAGAAAATCACCTGATTTTCATTAGTGAAGCAAATAGATGTCATAAACAAGCATTTGATACCGGTATGTTGAAGGTGTTTTTTTTTGAGAATTACTTAAACCTTGACTGAAGTTCCCCTTTAATTCCAGTGCAAAAAGAAAAGAAACACTTTTTATATGATTGAACACTTTTTATAAAAAAAAATTGCAGAGCTTTGTGCCCTGTGCAATGACATGGGCATTCATCATGTGTGAATGTGGAAAACACTAAATGTTATTAGGCTATTTTGTCCCCAGGTTAAATGTTCTTTAAAGTGGTTGTGAACTCTTACATATATCCAGTGACGTGACTGGCCTCAGGGGATACACAGAAATGAAGCAAATCCTTCTACTTGATTTGTACCTGTTTACCTGCAGCCTCTCTCCTCTACATCAGTTCAAAGTCCAGAATTCACACAGCTTGTCTGAGCTTTTAGAAGCAGGGGGCGGGGATCTGAAGTCACAGACTTTACAGCATAGAGCAGGAAGCTAATCTGAGATCTAAGTGGATGGAATGGACACACCCTCTCTACACTCTCTCATAGGGAAACATGCACAGCTAAGGCTTTGAATCACCTGCTGCATGCTGAGAGTCAGGGATTGTCTGGTGTCAGCATAAACTGTCAGAAATGACTCATTGTATTTAGCTGGCTAGTAGGCATGGAGGAGAAGGGAGGGAGTGGGTTGTCATTCACCACTGTATATATGCTCATTAGTGTGATTCTACAGTCACATGGGCTGCTCAGATGTGATAGGGAGGAAATGCTCAGCATAGGAACTTTTGGAAAACTGAGCATGTGCAGTAGCTGCCTACACTGCTCTGCAGATTCCCCAACTGCATTAGGGACATGCACAGAAGGGGGAGATAGAGAACTAGCAGGATCAACCAGTTTTTTGCAGAATACAGAAAAACAAATCCCATAGTGACTGAATTAGTATGAATAGCATGTAATATAGCATTTATTGATTTTTTTTTATGATATGGGTTCTCATGCCCCTAACTATCAGGTATGTGTTGCAGAAAAAAAATGAAGGGGTTTGTGGCAGCTCCTTCTGTCTATGATAACAGGGCACAGATTGCTCAGGTTTTCGCTGATTTGTTGTGCTATCACTCAGTATAATGCAGAGTAGTGGGTGTACACTGAAACACATTTTTTAGATGTCAGATTCAGTGCCTATCACATTGTCTTTACAAGAAAAATAGAAAATATATAAAGTGTTTTTTTTAGTGATTTCAATAACATACCTCCCCAGTTTATTTCCCGAGAAAGCAGAAGCAGAAACTCTTGTGTGAATGTCTCAGCAAAATAAGGAGTAATAATGAGCATATTTCAGCAATCCAAGGCTGACATTCGCACTGCAAGGTGGAAAATTTCTATTCCCCCAGTGTGTTGTGAATTAGGAAAGGGGTCCTTTTAGTTCACTGACCTCCAGTCAGCAGGACACATGGGATCCTGCTTCTATTTATTAGCAGAGGCAAACTACTCTAATAACACAGTGCTATACTTCTTAAAGGGGAACCAAACTGTATCTGAGTACCACAAACTGAACGTGCTATTTAATTCATTTGTAATATTCAAAGCAAACTCCCCCATCCATCCACGTCCGTGTTTTATAGTGTTGAGAAATCACTTTGAAAAACATCCCCTAGCATTTTTAGCCATGGCCATCTTGAGTAAGGACAGATGATTCAAGTGTCAAGTAGCATTTTCTTCCTGGAATCCATCTGCCCTTAGCTCAGACATGCAGACAAGAGGTTACGCTTAGCTGAGAAAAACCATCCTCCTATCCTACAGATGAAAACTCCTGGGATGTATGACATCATTTTGGCCTAGGCCAGAAACAAGGAAGCAATGGAAGAAATGTTAAATAAAGATTAAAGGGCTAGTTCCCACCAGAACATGATGTGGGAAACCCGTGTTCCTTGCTCATGTCTTGCACCATGTTCAAAATGCCCTGCAGTTGCCATCTGCAATGGGTGTCAAATGTTACCAAACGACACCCCAAATGCAGGGTGCAAATGCAATGCATTTGCTGGCACTGGATCACATGGTACAGTAATAAGTAGTAATAAGTAGTACAGGGGATTTGGGGATCTGGAGTAGCGGTTCTGTGCGCTGCCCCCTCCACCTGTCAGAACAGCGATGCTCCATATAGCTGATGACACAGGATCACTGTGAAACTACACAGTTTCAGTACCTGCCCCTATCTCCTCCAAGGTAATGAAACTGTGTACAGCCCCATTTTTGGAGCGAACCTGTGTCATCAGCTATATGGAGCAGCTCTGTTCTGACAGGAGGAGGGGGCAGAGCACAGCACCACTCCTCCAGACTGTAAGTTGGGAGGATGGGGGGAGGGGGGGCTTACAGGCAAATTGTACATAATGGGGGGTTGTGTGGGGGGGGGGGGGGGGGGGGGGGGGGGGAAAGTCATTTGTGCTTGGAATGAGAAGGGGCTATCTGTACTGGAAAGGGTAATGGCGATTTGGGGGGGGGGGATTTCTTGTAGGAGAAGGATTTGGGGGGATTGAAGCCAGGAGGGGGCTTGGGGGGAATTTTTTGTGCCTATTTATGCTAAGAGGAGGTGGGGGATTTGGGCTAAGTGGGGGCAGAGGATTTGGAAAGGGAGAGGATCTGTGCTGGGAAGGGTACTTTGGAAGACGTTGTGCCAGGAGTAGGAATTTAGAGGAATTTGTGATAGGGAGGGGAATGGAGGATGGGGATTTGTGCTAGAAGGGGGATGGGGGTTTGTGCTAGGAGAGTGGATTAGTAGGGGGGTTTGTGCTAGAAGGTGGGGTGGGGGGGTTGTGCTAGGAGAGGGGATTAGTGGGGGATTTGTGCTAGGAGGGGGGATGGGGGGATTTGTGCTAGGAGGGGGAAGGGGGAATTAGCGGGGGGGGGGATTTATGCTAGAAAGGGGATTGGGCGGTTCATAATAGAGGGGGGATTAGTGGGGGGATTTGTGCTAGGAGGGGGGGAGTAGTAGGGGATTTGTACTAGGAGGTGATAAGGGAATTTGGGTTAATAGGGGGGGGGAGATTTGGGGATTTGGAGATTGTGCATGGAGGATGCATTTTTGGAGTGCGGGAATTTTTGAACAGGGGAGTTGGGGGTAGATGTGTGCATGGTTTATACTGGGATGATTTTTGCATTTTTTGAGCGAGGGAGATTTGTTCTGCTATAGGTTTGGCTTTGGGGACAGGGGGAGTTGGGGGCATAGGGGAGCGGGATTGTCCATGGGGGCAATTTTTCTCCTCCTCTTTGTGCTGGGATGGGGGTTTATACTGGGAGTGTATAGGGGGGAATTTTTGCAATTGTTGCTTGGGAGCAGAATGTCCTGTTGTTTGTCTTGCTGACAGTTTTTATGCTTGTCTGGGGGATGACCCATGCTGATTCGCTGCTCTCTTTGAGACATTTATATACTGCCACACTGATTTTGTACACTCCCTTGTTCTGCTGATCTCCCCCTGCCCTTGACCCCTATTTTTGCATGACCCACCTTGTCCCCCCTGAGTCTTGTTTTTTTACTGCATCCCCCTGTGACCCTTGTCACTGCCTTTGATAATGCTGCTAAATTCGGCCCTGTACTCACTGCTGTGATTGCTGTGTCCTTCGAACACTCTGTTATCCTTATGATTTTTTTTACTGCACATGTCCAGGCCCAATTGCTGTGGGCTTATTTACATGTCAGGCAAAGGGCCAATCAGAGCCATTATTTTACTATGCGATCAGCTGTGTCCAATCATGGCTGATCACAGTGTAAATAGGAAATGCCGGTTATAGGAGAGCCAGTAAGCCTTTCTCAGAGGGGACATCTACACTGATCATCAGAGCACCGTTCATCAGTGTCCTGATGATCAGTGTAGCACCATCAGTGCCCATCAGTGCAGCTAATAGTGCCCATCAGTGCTGGCTATCAATGACCATCACTCCTGGCTAACAGTACCCATCAGTACCGGCTATCAGTGCCCATCAGTGCCGCCTTTAACCTCCTCAGCGGTCTGATATTTCCATTTTTTTTGTGCTGAAAGCGGGTACCATTTTTTTGCATGGAAAATATGTAGTTTTTTATTGTAGGCTGTAATTTTTAGGAATAACTCACTGAAATCTGTCCGAAACAAGAGTCTAGTAAACATCCCGGGTAGGATAAAATTTGAAACACGAAATCATAAATGATAATTTAATAAATATCATAAAAAATAATAATATAATAATAATAAATTTAATTCAATAATATAATCAAACCAGAAAACACTGAAGTTTGAAATACAGAGGCAAATTCGCACATCGCTGAGCAAAGTCGCAAAATCGTTTTTTTCAGTGTCTGATGACAAATTTCCCCACGAATCATTATCACTCAATTCTGCAAGTGGTTCTGAGGTCTAAAACCGCTGTTGACGTAAAGCGACGCTTTTTGGACTTTTCTAAGTTTCCAGGCAGAAAGACCAGTCAAAATGCAGGCAGGGCACAGGACAAAGCAGTAGGGACAAAATGTATGTGAAAATGCATTGAAACAGCAATGTTTTACTATGTAATAGTCATTTTAAAAAAATGACATTTTTTAAAAAATTTCAAATTTGCTGCCGGTTCCGGCGCCTGTACGTCCCGACGTCACAGGGACCGGAACACGGAAGGCGGATGCTGGCATCGGCTGGAGGAGATGGCCGAGAGATGCTGCAGGGGACACATCGTGGGAGAGAAGGACAAGGTAAGTGCTGCAGGGACTCCCAGAGCAACGCCGCATGGTAAGCCCGAGTGTAGCTCGGGGTTACCGCTTTTGGTGCTGACATTTTACCCCGAGCTACACTCGGGAATACCGCTAAGGAGGTTAAATGCCCATCAGTGCTGACTATCAATGTCCATCAGTGTTGCCTATCAATGCCTATCAGTGCCACCTATCAGTGCCCATCAGTGCAGCCTCATCAGTGCCCATCAGTGAAGGAGAAAAATCACTTATTTACAAAACTTTATAACAGAAACTAAGAAAACATGACACAGCCATCCAGAGCAGTGTACAAGAGTTAAGCACCTGCCCCTAGTAAAACATTCCCTACACACAGTTAACCCTTTGATCGTCCCTCATGTTAATCCCTTCCTGCCCAGTGTCATTAGTACAGTGTCAGTGCTTTTTTTTTAGCACTGATCACTGTATTGGTGTCTCTGGGGATGTCAGTGACACCAAGCCAGTTCCCCCCAGTGTCAGAATGTCGGCCACAGTCCCACAGTCCCGCTAAAAGTTGCTGATGGCCGCCGTTACTAGTAGAGAAAAAAATCCCAGTATCTATACCAACATTTGTAAATGCTATAACTTTCACATAAACCAATTAGTTTACACATATTAGAATTTTTTTTAGCAAAGACATGCATGCAGCAGAGTACATTTTGGTCTAAATTTATGATGACATTTGATTTTTTAGATTTTTTTACTGGACATGTTTAATAGCAAAAAGTCCCAAAATATTGTTTTTTGCTCAAAATCGTCTGTCTTTTTTTTTTATAGCACAAAAAATAAAAAACGCACAGGCAATCAAATACCATTGGAAAAAAATCTAAATTTGTGGAAAAGGAAGGATGTAAATTTCATTTTGATGCAGCGCTGCATGACCGTGCAATTGTAAGGTAAAGTAACAAGGTGCCATAACGCAAAAAATGGCCTGAACAGGAAGGGGGTAACTCCTCAGGAGGGTAAGTGGTTAATAGGTTTTTTTTGTTCAGCCAGCAGGCCAAGCTAAAAACAAACTGATTCCTCCATCTGCACAGTCAAGGTGGATGGAGGAATCCTCCTTGCTGTGCCATTGTATTCTGACAGCAGGACTCCTCCACTGTCAGATTGCACTGATCAGTGGTTGCAGTCACTTGGCTGCAGTCGCTGATTGATGCAAGCTTTCCAACATTCCTTTTTAACAGAAGCAGAAACGGTCATGGATGGATAAAAAAATTGTCCGATCCCTGCTGGACGTGGGTGAATTTTGACAGCCAAAGACCAGCCCTGTTGATAGGCACTGCTGTCTTGTAGTAGCAATTTTGGAAAACCAGAGAACTCCAGACATGGACTTGAGGAATACAAGTGATTTATTTAAACAGTGCTGTTTTGACCTAACAGACGGCTCATTCTCTCATCTGCTAAGTGATTTGAAAAACATCTCACAGAGTATACATATTAACAATTATGTCACAATGCATACATTTCTGCTTTCACTTTCTATACTTTCAAAAGGCTTTCTAAACTCTGCAGAATATCCGTGAGTATCAGCTGCAGATAAAGATACTAACTACAAGCTGGTACAAAGGACCAGGACCTGCCTTCTAATTTCTGAGTCAGTACAGAAATCACTGCTTGCAGGCAGCAAGGTACCATGGGATATGTAGCCCTTAGAAATGGAAAGTAAACAGCAAGGGAAAAGCTGCCAGAGCATGCAGGGAATACAGGAAGTTGTGGAAAGAGATGGCCAAGAGACAGGCAGAACATGAAAGGAGATTTTTCAAGTAAGCTCATATTGAATTGTCAAATCTAAATATTGTTTGTATTGTTATTACAATTCTGATATTCTACAATGAAAGTGTATGCTGTAACCATAGAACACCTTTAGGGCTGGTTCACACCAGATGCAGTCCAGTGCATTTTTTTCTGCATAAAAAATGTACAGTATGCACAATGTTTTCCATCATTTCAAAAATCAAAAAAAGGAAAAATTAATTTAGCTCAGTACCTCTACCCAAATCACTTTTTCATACATTGTATAGAAGTAAGAAAAACATCCACAGATATCATTAACATACAAATTATTATGCTGCAGCCGAGTGGGTCCGGCGAAAAACCGGTCAAGCTGTGCAAGTCATGACGGGACCTACTGTATTATGGATTTCTTACAAGACTGATAAGTATCACTCTCATGGCATTATGGGGCATTATGTTCGCTGTGGTTGGATATGGTTACAAGTATTAGAAAGCCCCTGTTTCACATTTGTGCTAAACTGTATATACTGTATACAGGTGTACCTCGGTTTACAAACGCCTCGGTTAACGTAATTTTTGGTTTACGAATGAAAATCCAATGAAAATAATTAGAGATGAGCGAATTATTCAAAAATTCGATTCGGCTGATTCGCCGAATTTGAGGAAGAATTCGATTCGATGCGAATTTATTCGCTACGAATTCAACTTATAAAAAGGCTTTCTAGGCTTCAGAGAGCCTTTAAATTAGTGCAGAACACTGTACCTTTAATTTAAATGCCCTTGGAGATGAGGAAGGAGAAGGAGAAGGATGAGAAGAAGGAGAAGGAGAAGGATGAGAAGAAGGAGAAGGAGAAGGAGAAGGATGAGGAAGAAGGAGAAGGATGAGAAGAAGAAGGAGAAGGATGAGAAGAAGGAGAAGGAGAAGGATGAGAAGAAGGAGAAGGATGAGAAGAAGGATGAGAAGAAGGAGAAGGATGAGAAGAAGGATGAGAAGAAGGAGAAGGATGAGAAGAAGAAGGATGAGAAGAAGAAGAAGGATGAGAAGAAGGAGAAGGATGAGAAGAAGAAGAAGGATGAGAAGAAGAAGAAGGATGAGAAGAAGAAGAAGGATGAGAAGAAGAAGAAGGATGAGAAGAAGAAGAAGGATGAGAAGAAGGAGAAGGATGAGAAGAAGAAGAAGGATGAGAAGAAGGAGAAGGATGAGAAGAAGGAACACTTAGCGGAGCTCTGCAGATACACTTTTTGCCGGCTTGGAATTCTTCTTATTTTCATCCTACTTCTTCTTCTTCTTCATCCTCATCCTCATCTCAGAAGAAGAAGAAGAGGATGAGGATGAGGATGAGAGGAAGAAGAAGAAGAAGAAGAAGTAGGATGAAAATAAGAAGAATTCCATGCCGGCAAAAAGTGTATCTGCAGAGCTCCTCTATTCTGCAGATACACTTAGAGGAGCTCTGCAGATACACTTTTTGCCGGCTTGGAATTCTTCTTCTTTTTTTCATCCTACTTCTTCTTCTTTCTTCTTCTTCATCCTCATCCTGAGAATCCTCAGAAGAAGAAGAAGAAGAGAGGAGAAAAGAAGAATCTGATGAATGAGAAGAACCCGAGTTCCAAGTGTATCTGCAGAGCTCAGCTAAGCTTTCTGAGAGTTCTCTGACATTCACTCCATACAGCGGTTGAAACATTGTATCTATTTGTTTCCATAAATGGAAACAAATAGATACAATGTTTCAACCGCTGTATGGAGTGAATGTCAGAGAACTGTCAGAAATAGGCTTTATTTCTACAGTTCTCTGACATTCACTCCTCAAACCGCTGTATGGAGTATTGAATGTCAGAGAACTGTCAGAAATAGCCCTAATTATGTAAATGGAAGAGAACTGTCAGAAATAGCCTATTTCTGACAGTTCTCTGACATTCACTCCATACAGCGGTTGAAACATTGTATCTATTTGTTTCCATAAATGGAAACAAATAGATACAATGTTTCAACCGCTGAGCTCTGCAGATACACTTAGCGCAGATACACTTAGCGGAGCTCTGCAGATACACTTTTTGCCGGCTTGGAATTCTTCTTATTTTCATCCTACTTCTTTCTTCTTCTTCTTCATCCTCATCCTCATCCTCAGAAGAAGAAGAAGAGGATGAGGATGAGGATGAAGAAGAAGAAGAAGAAGAAGTAGGATGAAAATAAGAAGAATTCCAAGCCGGCAAAAAGTGTATCTGCAGAGCTCCTCTATTTCTGACAGTTCTATGTCAGAGAACTGTCAGAAATAGAGGAGCTCTGCAGATACACTTTTTGCCGGCTTGGAATTCTTCTTATTTTCATCCTACTTTCTTCTTCTTCATCCTCATCCTCATCCTCTTCTTCTTCTTCCGAGGATGAGGAGGATGAAGAAGAAGAAGAAGAAGAAGAAGAAGTAGGATGAAAATAAGAAGAATTCCAAACCGGCAAAAAGTGTATCTGCAGAGGAGCTCTGCAGATTCACTTTTTGCCGGCTTGGAATTCTTCTTTTTTTCATTCTACTTCTTCTTCTTCTTCAACCTCTTCTTCATCCTCATCCTCAGAAGAAGAAGAAGAGAGGATGAGGATTTTGAGGATGAAGAAGAAGAAAAGAAAAGAAGAATGAAAAGAAGAAGAAGAATGAAAAGAAGAAGAAGAAGAAGAAATGAAGAAGAAGAAGAATGAGAAGAATGAAAAGATTCTTCTTCTTCTTCTTTTCATTCTTCTTTCTTCTTCTTCTTCTTTTCATTCTTCTTCTTCTTCTTCATTCTTCTTTTCATTCTTTTTTCTTCTTCTTTTCTTCTTTTCATTCTTCTTTTCATTCTTCTTTTCATTCTTTTTCATTCTTCTTCTCATTCTTCTTTTCATTCTTCTTCTTTCATTCTTCTTCTTTTCATTCTTTTTTTTCATTCTTCTTTTCATTCTTCTTTTCATTCTTCTTCTTCATTCTTCTTCTTCTTTTCATTCTTCTTTTCATTCTTCTTTTCATTCTTCTTCTCATTCTTCTTTTCATTCTTTTCTTCTTCTTTTCATTCTTCTTCTTCTTCTTTTCATTCTTCTTTTCATTCTTTCTCATTCTTCTTTTCATTCTTCTTCTTCTTTTCATTCTTCTTTTCATTCTTCTTCATTCTTCTTTCTTTTCATTCTTCTTCATTCTTTTCATTCTTCTTCTTATTCTTCTCATTCTTCTTTTCATTCTTCTTCTCATTTTTTCTTCTTCATTCTTCTTCTTCTCATTCTTCTTTTCTTCTTCTTTTCATTCTTCTTTTTCAGAAGAAGAAGAAGAAGAAGAAGAATGAAATTCTTGAAAAATGAAGAAGAAGAAGAAGAAGAATGAAGAAAGAAGAATGAAGAAGAAGAAAAGAAGAAGAAGAATGAGAAGAAGAATGAAAAGAAAGATGAAAAGAAGAAAAGAAAAAGAATGAAAAGAAGAAAAGAAGAAGAAGAATGAAAAGAAGAAGAAGAAGAAGAAGAAGAAGAAGAAGAAGAATGAAAAGAAGAATGAAAAGAAGAAGAAGAATGAAAAAAGAAGAAGAAGAAAAGAATGAAAAGAAGAAGAAGAATGAAAAGAAGAATGAAGAAGAAGAAGAAGAAGAATGAAAAGAAGAATGAAAGAAGAATGAAAAGAAGAATCTTCTTCTTCTTTTCATTCTTTTTTCAAGAAGAATTCTTTTCATTCTTTTTCTTTTTCATTCTTTCTTTTCTTCTTTTCATTCTTTCTTTTCATTCTTTTCATTCTTCTTTCTTCTCTTTCATTCTTCTTTTTCATTCTTCTTTTCATTCTTCTTTTCATTCTTCTTTTCTTCTTTCATTCTTCTTTTCATTCTTCTTCTTTCTTCTTTTCATTCTTCTTTTCATTCTTCTTTTCATTCTTCTTCTTTTCATTCTTCTCTTTCTTTTCATTCTTCTTTTCATTCTTCTTTTCATTCTTCTTTTTCATTCTTCTTCTTCATTCATTCTTTTCATTCTTCTTCTTCTTTTCATTCTTCTTTTCATTCTTCTTTTCATTCTTCTTTTCATTCTTCTTTTCATTTCAAGAATTCTTTCTTCATTTTCTTTTCATGAAGAGAAAAGAAGAATGAAGAAGAAGAATGAAAAAAAGAAGAAAGAATGAGAAGAAGAAGAAATGAAAAGAATGAAAAAGAATGAAAAGAAGAAAGAAAAGAAGAAGAAAAGAAGAATGAAAGAAGAAGAAGAATGAAAAGAAGAAGAAGAAGAAGAAGAAGAAGAAGAAGAATGAAAAGAAGAAGAAGAAGAAGAAGAAGAAGAATGAAAAGAAGAAGAATGAAAAGAAGAAGAAGAATGAAGAAAGAAGAAGAAAAAGAAATGAGAAGAAGAATGAAAAGAAGAAGAAGAAGAATGAAAAAAGAAGAATGAAGAAGAAGAATGAAAGAAGAATGAAAAGAAGAAGAAGAATGAAGAAGAAAAGAAGAATGAAAAGAAGAAGAAGAAGAATGAAGAAGAAAGAAGAAGAAGAATGAAAAGAAGAAGAAGAAGAATGAAAAGAAGAAGAAGAATGAAAAGAAGAATGAAGAAGAAAGAAGAAAGAAGAATGAAAAGAAGAATGAAAGAATGAAAAGAAGAAGAAAAAGAAAAGAAGAAGAAGAAGAAGAATGAAGAAAAGAAGAAGAAGAAGAAAGAATGAAAGAAAGAAGAAGAATGAAAAGAAGAATGAGAAGAATGAAAAGATTCTTCTTCTTCTTCTTTTCATTCTTCTTTTCTTCTTCTTCTTTTTTTCATTCTTCTTCTTCTTCTTTTCATTCTTCTTTTCATTCTTCTCATTCTTCTTCTTTTCATTCTTCTTCATTCTTCTTTTCTTCTTCTTTTCATTTTCATTTCATTCTTCTTTTCATTCTTCTTCTTTTCATTCTTCTTTTCATTCTTCTTTTCATTCTTCTCATTCTTCTTTTCATTCTTCTTTTCATTCTTCTTCTCATTCTTCTTTTCATGAACGCTATTTCTGACAGTTCTCTGACAGTTCCTTCACATGTACAGCGGTTGAAACATTGTATCTATTTATTTCCGAATAAAAACATCTGTATCCTAAATGGAAACAAATAGATACAATGTTTCAACCGCTGTACATGTGAAGGAACTGTCAGAGAACTGTCAGAAATAGCGGAGCTCTCTGCAGGGACACTTTTGCCGGCTGATCGGGAAAAATCCGATTCGCGCACCCGAATTATGCAAATATTCGGATTCGACGCAAATCAAATTTTTCCTGAAATTCGAAACGAATTCCACTTCGCCTGGTTGGGAAACAAACTAAAAGGAAACAGTGTTTCTTTTAACTCAGGGAAATAAACTAAAAGGAAACTTTCTTTCTTTTAGCTGGTAATTACATTTAATTACATTTAAAAACCGGCACTGGCATATAGTGACAGCGACTTTTTCAAAACTTTTTTCTGACCTCCATAATGGATTAATTGGTTTTCAATGCATTGCTATGGGAACCACATTTTGGTTTACAAAGTTTTCGCAATACAAAACGTCCCGGAGAATGCATTAAATTCATAAACCGAGGTACACCTGTATATATATTCCGTATGCTGAGGAATCAAGCTAAAAAGTCAATATGGATACTTTTTGAAGGACACGAATTACTAGTATGAGGGAGGCCAACAATCATATGGAGTAAACCTTGGGCAAACACACACCCCTATGAGTCTGTTACTACCATCATCGTCACCTCCTCTGGACCACACTGGGGGAGATTTACTAAAACTCGGACACTCAGAATCCAGTGCAGTTGTGCATGGTAGCCAATCAGCTTCTAACTAATATATATTCTTTGTGACCACCTTTCTCATTTCTATCTATTTCTAGCTATCAGTGTCCTTGATTTCCTGAGAGCTCTCAGTAGGAAATTACGATAAACCTTTTTTAATTTATAATACGATATACAGGATGAATCCTATAGGTCCCTGCACATGATTGTTTAAGGGTTTTTAGTGGGGTTTGTTTTGTTCTGAGTGTGTTTCTGTGCCATTTTCATTAATAAATGAAATATTTTGTATGGTAATGATATCTGTCGATGTTTTTCTTACTTCTCTTCAATGGTTGAAAAAGTGATTTGGGTAGAGGTATTGAGCTAAATCCATTTTTCCTTTTTTGTTTTTTGAAATTATTGCCTATGTGGTATGCTCCCTCCCCTGCTTAAGGAGATATATAGCAAATAAACTTGTGACCTAGAGGGATCAAGTATATTTTAACTTTTTGTGACAGTGTTTTCCATGTATTCCAATGGCCCTAGTTCACACCAGTGCAGTCAGTGCCAGTCACTTTCCGGTGCAGAAAGTAGAACATGCTGAATTTTTTCTGCACAGAACTGTACTGGAACATAGCAAAATGCTTAAAAAGCACAGCATGGTGTGAACTGTAAGCAAAACCGCATCTGGAATGCATCCAGCATGCGTTTTTGTAGTGGGAACTGGCCCTTAATGTATACATTTCTGTGTAATCACACCCACACAATCATATGCAGGCCGGTCACATTTTCTACTCACAACAGTCTTATTATATGTGTGTTTATATGTTTCTATAGTGTTGTTTCTCAAAAGCAAGCCTCATTTCTAGAGCTTTTGTTCGTCTTTAGCTCCCTCTATGCCTCACATTCTATAAAAGCATACATATAACATGTTATAGAGACAACACACAGTAGGCTTCGCTGTGGGTTCTCATGACGTTTATAATATATATATATATATATATATATATATATATATATATATAAAACTAAATATAATTCAAGCTTTTTTGAGCAGCTTTTATGCATTGAGGTGTTCTTGTACATTTTAGGTATTATATATTTTTGTTTTTATTTTGATCGCCATATCCATAAACAACATACTTAAAATGCACTAGAATCTGCCTGCATCACAATACAGAAAAGGCTCAGAGATCACTTGCTAAAATAAATACATTAAGACATTTATTTTTTGCATATTTTAAAAAGGAATATGAAATGCAAATACATAGCAAATATGCATAGCAGAGCCATACAAAGCAGTGTGCTTACAGTGTAAAGCACTCACACAGCGCACAGTGACACAGCACACAGTTAACCCTTTGATCGTCCCACATGTTAACCCCTTCTTGCCCAGTGCCATTAGTACAGTGTCAGTGCTTTTTATTAGCACAGATCACTGTATTGGTGTCACTGCGGATGTCAGTTACACCAAGTCAGTTCCCCCCAGTGTCAGAATGCCCACCGCAGTCCCGCTATAAGTCGCTGATCGCCGCCATTACTCGTTAAAAATACCCAAAAACCCAGTATATATACTGCTATTTGCAGACACTATAACTTTCACGTAAACCAATTAATTTACACATATTGGGATTTTTTTTTAGCAAAGACATGTAGTGGAATACATTTGGCCTAAATTTATGACGAAATTTGATTTTTAAAATTTTTTTACTGGACATGTTTAATAGCAAAAAGTAAAAAATATTGTTTTTTTTTTCCAAAATTGTCAGTCTTTTTTTGTTTATAGTGCAAAAAATAAAAACCGCACAGGCGATCAAATACCACCAAAGAAAGCTCTATTTGTGGGAAAAAAGGATGTAAATTTCATGTGGGTGCAGCGTTGCATGTCCATGCAATTGTCAGTTAAAGTAACGCAGCGACGCATCGCAAAAAATGTCCTGGTCAGGAAGGGGGGTAAATCCTTTGGAGGGCAAGTGGTTAAACTGCAATGGAATATTAAACTATAGCTGCATATCTAGTTTGAATTTACTATTTATTTATTTGTTTTGGTCTTTTATGCTGGTGACAGTACTCAGCAAGCCCTTGAGTGCATTGCCATTGCCTGCACAGGTGATCTTGTATTAAAACGGCGAGATCTTGAAAAAGAAGTAATTTTGCACCGCAAGTCCAAGAACAGGCGTACAACATTTGTACCTTAACTTGTGCACATGACATAGGACATTCAAATCATCTCTTGAAAAAAACAAACCTTCCTCTACACTACAAGATCTGGGGGGGCTTTTTTTAACAGTTGCATTACATACATAAGATGAGGCATAAACATCAGAGAAGATTTTAAATGGTGACGTGGGTTTCTGATGAGTGGGAGGACAGAGGAGAAACAGAGCAAAAAGGAAGAGGGTAAGTACTGCTAACTGTATTATTTGTATTAAAAGCAGGATCACACCTAACTGCATGCTGAGTTGCACAGCAATCATTTGATTTGGCTGAAATCGCACTGGATCACACCAAAAGTAGTGCATGCACTACTTTTAAAAACTTACTGCAATAGGATTGCACGATAG
The DNA here is from genome assembly GCA_951230385.1 of Staurois parvus. Taxonomy (NCBI): domain Eukaryota; kingdom Metazoa; phylum Chordata; class Amphibia; order Anura; family Ranidae; genus Staurois; species Staurois parvus. The sequence goes on from CATNWA010019889.1 coordinate 82,231, forward strand.
TGCGATACCATGCGATTCAGTGCAGGCAAATACACTGTGTTAGGAGTGTTATTAACACCCACAGCAGATCACACACCCGTTGTGCTTTGAATGTGGTGTGGGAAAGGTACACAGCAAGAGGTTTTCCCGCACCATAGGAAAACTGGCTCTAATAATTTAAGAACATGAAATACAGTAGCTGAGTGGTTGCTGCTTGCTTACAGTAGTCTCCTGCACTTCAGATTACTGTCCTGTGCCAGCTTGGAATAACAATTTAGAAGATTATACGTACCCGAAATATAAATGGCATAGTACAGTTCTTTCTTTTGTGCTGACTTTGAAAACCGATATTGATAGAATTTTTATCGATTACTTGTATTATTCGTAATAATAAGTATTGAGCTTTTTTGCTTAAAATAATATTAATGGCAGATTTTGTTTTGTTTAAAAATAACAAACATGTCATGCTTACCTGCTCTGTGTAATAGTTTTGCACAGAGCAGCCCCAATGTTTCTCTTATAGGGTCCCCCACTGGCGCTCCTGGCCCCTCCCTCCTGTCTATTGCTCTCAGAGCAAGCAGCTTGCTATGGGGGTGTGACGGAACGCCTGTCACCCCGACTGGGTGATTCTGCCAGAGAACCGCTTTCTCACCACTGGGACACAGGACCAAGGTGTAATAGAAGGGCATCACACCCAAGACTAGAAAAGACTAGGAAACAAACAGGAACTCTTTATTGAACAGAAAACACAGGTTTTTATACACTTCACAAATAGGGGCAGTCCCCACATGAGACAGATATCACAAATATTAAATTTTAGGCTAAACATCCCACACTGATTATATAACATAGCAAAGCTGACATCAGTTTAATGTCATCATGTAGGAGCCTGCAAGAGGACTTGCCAACAGACAAACAATAGGTGACTCAATTAACTCCATTAACAATGGGAATGCACACCTAGGAGGCACACAGTGGGAGAAAGACGCATAACACCTTAATAAACATATTAGATGAAGAGTCCTCACATCAGGTTGGTTGTGAGCTGATTATATTTTATATATTCCACGTACTTATATTGCACCATCAATTTACGCAGCACTTTACATATATATTGTAGATTCACATCAGTCCCTAACCCTCAAGGGGTGTACAATCTAAGGTTAACATTTTATTGGAGTCTCTGAGACTAGGAAGGGAGGTTGAAGCAGCCAATGATTGTTTGGGCACAGAGACCTCAAATCTGTATCCTGATCCTCCAGTTCTCAGAGTCTGTGTGTTTTGGGAGAGACATGGACTTCAATCCAAAGTAAACTACTCCAAAAGTAATCCCAGGCACACTCCAAAGAATAGAGCTTCCTCAGATGCCAGGGCCATGGTCAGTAGGCAAGAGGCTAGCTTGAAGTCCCCTCCAAAAACCCCTGTCCCGGTTGGGTTTGTCACAGGGGGTACCTAAGCAGGCTCACTCCCGAGCCACTGCTCTGTATGTCCATTCAAACACAGAGCACAACTCAGCCCTGCCCCCTGCTCTCTCCTCATTGGCTCAATGGCTGTGATTGACAGCCAATTGAGATGGGGCTCAGGCAAGTTTTAGGGGGGCTGCAGCACACAGAAGGATTTTTACCTTCATGTATAGAATGCGTATAAAACATGCACCACTTTTCTGGTAATATAACCCTTTTAAAAGGCCCTGTCACTGATTTTGGTAGCTTTTCCAAAATGTACATCAGTTTTAGATTCCTAATAGTACTACAATGAATAAGGCTACACCAAATGTAACCTTTTCCTGCCCGCACCTGTATTCAAAAGACGGCTACAGCGTGGTCGTCCGGTTCTGGGAGGGTGTCTTTGGACGTCCTCTTAGAACCCCCTGCGCACTCCCTGGGGCACACATCAGGCGAGCTCTGTGATCCCTGTGTACTTCATACATCAGTGAAGGAGAAAATTACTTATTTGCAAAATTTTGTAACAGAAACCAAGAAAAACAGTTTTTTTTCAAACTCTTCGGTCTTTTTTTTGTTTGTTTAGCAAAAAATAAAAAAGCTAGTGGTGATTAAATGCCACCAAAAGAAAGCTCTATCTGTCTCAAAAAAATGATAAAAATTTTATATAGGTATTGCATGACTGCGCAATTGTCATCCAAAGTGCGACAGCACTGAAATCTGAACATTGACCTGGTCAGGAAGGGGGTGAAAGTGTCCAGTATTGAAGTGGTTAAAAATAATTATTTCCAGTTCCATAAATAACAAAATTGGAGGTAATTAAGACCTACTCTATGTTGGCATACAGGGACAGGCAGGGTGCCTGCCTTTATTCGATGTGTAGCATGCTGAAACTACCTCCCCTCCCACCTGTTACTGCTCACCTCCACCATCAGGTGAGCTCTTTCTCTGATTCAAACCCCTCACATGTTCTTTCTTTCCCCTGCTACAGTAGCTGTTAGCTCAGTGTTTCAGAGCTCACTCCTGTGATGGTGAAGGTGAGCAGCAACACTAGGCTTCTCTTAGCAACATCCTTAGCAATATCCTTAGCAATGTTCTAAAAGTATTCCAGTCAGGGTTCATGTGGTACATAAATGGCCTACACATATAGTAATGGCATTATACAACTTTTGGTCAATGCGGCACAGTTTGTTTTTATCTACAGACACCCAGATCTACTGTGTCAGGGGAGATTAGGCACATGTGAGGGGGTTGAATTAAAGAAAGAGCTCACCCCTGTTATAGTGAAGGTCAGTAACAGCTAGGAGTTTCTTAGCAATGTCCTTAACAATGTTCTAGGAGTATTCCAGCCAGGCTTCATGACGTATGTAAATGTCCTACAGCTATAGCAAGGGAAATTATTCAACGTTGGTCAAAGCTGATCAGCTTGTTTTTATCTACAGATTCCCTTCATCTACATAGGCAGTTTTTAGTAAAGATGAACTAATTCTAAGCCTTTCTATTGCACAAAAATAAATGGTGGTAAGAGAAGGACCCAAGGACTGCCTGCTGTACGGGGGGGGGGGGGGGGGGGGGGGGGGGTTATTAGTGGAATTAAATAATTCTTTTGATTCCCCTATGTTTATTCCATTATACATAGATGGATATCTGATGCCCATTATATTTTTCAACCGTATCCTGTTACGCTTAGATGGATATTTGATGCCCATTATATTCTTCAACCTTTTTTGGACTTTATAGGCCAATTAGACCTTTAGACAGAATATATTTTTATATTTCTTTGCAAGTTAATTTCTATTAATTAACATCTCTTGATTTCTTTTTTTAAATTAAATTAGTTTATGATCTTTGTGTACCCTATTATGTCTAGATGGCTGTTTGTAGTCCATTGTTTCCTCTCCTATAGTTGTGGACCTATAGGTCAAATAGATCTTTGTTAGGTTATGCCTATATATTCTTCTAAAGCATTTAACAGGTAAAGTTGCCCAAAGTTAACCTTAACCTATTGAATTATGATCTCTTCATATCTTCTGTTAAATTTAATTAATTTATTTTTTGTCTATCCCATTATGCCTAGATGATATATGACGCCCATTATATCCTCTACAACTGTTTTGGATGTGTAGGCCAATTAAGATCCCTTTTTTTAGGTAATTTTCTTCTAGCTCCGTGAGCTTTCACATCCAGGGTGAGCCATTGAGTCCCATATATATGTATATATATTTGATTAAATACTCTGTACTGGATATATTAAATTTGCTTGGTAATTGAACAATTTTCCTTTGATATACCTTTAGACTGCCTCGGCGGTAGAAATTTCTGTAACTTTTTATATTTTGTACATAAGTTTGAATCTCAGTTGTATTCTTAGAACTGAAATTGTTTTTATGTTTCTGTATTTTTTCCTTTCTTGTTGTGTTTTTTACAAAAATACAAAATAAAAATTATATAACTTTTTAATATGTTTGGTATTCATGTTCATGCACCCTGAAAGTCCCATCTTCTCTATTGAATAGTTACACAATAATAAATGGTGGTAAGAGAAGGACCCAAGGACTGCTACTGTACTCCCTTGAATTTGGGGGGGGGTTATTAGTGTAATACACTGACAGGATATGAACTCATCACCCCAATTTCTGCAAGGCCACAGTGCGGGGAAATTGTACTGATTTTTATTGCAAATGCAAAAATTGTTGAAAAGTTATTTTACCTGCATAGATGTTTGGACTAGTGAAGGTACAATAGGGGGAAATTGTAAAAAATTAAGGTGAAACTTAAGGATAATAGCTATATACGCAAAAGGAATACACATATTTTGACTTTTTCCTGACAAAACATGTAGTTTATATACCCACCTGTGTTACATCACCCCCTCCAGCCTGCTGATTGGTCAATTTATTTGGATTATCACTTCTGTCCACATAGGAGAAGGCTGAACCAGAAAACACAGCTCCCAACTGTTCCTAATTTGGAGGGACTGTCTCTCCTTTGGAACAAAGTCCCTCTGCTCCTCTTTCCTCCTCAGTTGCACCTCATTTTGTTCTAATGTACAGACCTCTGTTAAACATGTAAATTTGTAAAAACTGAAACAAAGACAAAAAGAAAGAGGGCACACCAGCCTAGTGCATTATCTTGAGACCATTTTACTGTAAGAGAATGTAAAATCCAATAAACTCCCAAAAAAGAAAAACAACAAGCATAAATATACAGTCTACTCTAGCTCTGATGAAGAGGGCACTGCCCTTGAAACACATATAACACACTCATGCAGATGGGCATTGTTCCAGTATTGGGACTGGATTGACTTTATGTTTGCTTTTGGTTTTCCATTTTTGTGAGTAAATTGGATTTTACATTCTCTTAGAATACAATTGTCTCAAGATAATGCACTAGGCTGGTGCACCTTCTTCCTTTTTTTTTACTTTGTTTCAGTTTGTGCTAAGGAGCCACAAGGCCATAAGTGGCAGAGTTCCTTGGGGTCAGTTCTTGTTTTGGTCTAACGATACAAAAGAGGGTGTAACATGTTAAGCATCCACCACATCACCTCCTGGCCCTCCTCTTCCTTATGACAGCAGACAGGGGACCTTCTCCCTGTACGCACTGTCATGATTTGAAAACAGCTCCACCCACATATGGCTGCGTCATTCATTCACAGAGTTCTGCAAATTAATGCCCACAAGTAACAACTTGTACTTTTAGATGGCTGGTGAGCACTCTCGTAGTCCACTGACCTTCCTAGACTTTAGTAACTGCTTGAATGTATCGGAGGTACTGAGATTCTGAAGGAGCCTGACATTGCACCCAAATCAGCAGATGCAATGTTTTTCAAGCTCCCAAGAGAAAAATAATAAATGCACATTTTCTACCTGCAAAAAATGTGCATTTTATTATTTTTTTAAAGGTGAACTTAACCTTTAATTCTTAATGTAATGGGGGTGTGGTAGGGTGTGTGTTCTTTGCCTACATAATTTCTGCTAATAAGTATCTTTGCTTCCCATCTCAGAAAGTTGGGAGGTATTCAAGAAGTAGTAAATCTGGTCTTGGAAGTAGTAGTGTATCTTCTTGTGGAGAAAGTATAGCGAGCGCTACAGACAAAAATGCACAAGCAGCTAGAACACCAAAAAAGGCAACCAATCCACCTTGCAATAGTCAATAATAAAGAAAAATAGGTGCAGCGCTAGAATCAAAAATACAAATAATTCTCTCTAAGATAGATGTGTAAATATCAGTGGTCAAACAGATATGCCACAATAGTAAATAATGCATTTAGTCAATGAGAAGTGCTAGAGCACACATAAAGTCCTCGTCCCAAAGTAATGGTAGTAAAGAGGTGAAGAAAATCTGGAAGCATGATAGAGTGCGTCACTCACCCAGAGGTGCGTTTAAAATAACGCATGTGGGGAAAATAACTGCTGCAAGATCTCTCCCAGCATCAGAGCTCTGGTCAGATCGCACTGCTGTCCTACTCCTCTGTCTCACGCAAAGGGCAGTAGCAAGTTGCATCCAACCGTGTGGGCGTCAGGGAACTCCTTGGTCCATGAGAGGCAAAAAAAAAAAAACTGGTAGGAAATGGTGCTCCTCAGAGAGAGCCCCAATAAAGGGATGCCACATAGTGTGATGCTGCTGCTTTTGACTCACAAGTTTAAATGGTCAAAAAAGGGGGGGTGAAACAAACAAAATTACTGACCATAGATAGTTGGCACATGTAGTGGCTAGATGTCCATAAGCTGTAGCCCCACCTGACGCGTTTCGTGCGATGCACGTCCTCAGAGGGTCAGGGCTTGAGTCAAAAACAGCATCACACTATGTGGCGTCCTTTATTGGGCTCTCTCTGAGAGCATCCATTTCCTACAGTGCCTCTCTGGACCAAGGAGTTCCCTGACGCCCACACGGTTGGATGCAACTTGGCTACTGCCCTTTGCGGTGGAGACAGAGGAGAGGACGCAGTGCGATCTGACCAGAGCTCTGATGCTGGAGAGATCTTGCCAGCAGTTTATTTCCCACATGCGTTATTTTAACGCACTCTGGTGAGTGCGCACTCTATCTGCTTCCAGGATTTTCTTCACCTCTTTACATACCATTACTTTTGGGACGAGGACCTTTAGGTGTGCTCTAGCACTTCTCATTGACTAAACGCATTATTTAATATTGTGGCATATCTGTTTGACCACTGATATTTACACATCTATCTTAGAGAGAATTATTTGTAGTATTTTTGATTCTAGCGCTGCTGCTGCACCTATTTTTCTTTATTATAGTGTATCTTCTTGACTGTGCAGTGTGGCAGGGGGCTGTATATATTAAACTGTATAGAATACAAATAAACACTGTGTATGTTGCTGTCAGCCTGAAGTAACACTTCAAGCAAAATCATTTCCTTAAAGCGAAGTTCCCACTCACGCTGTCAAAAAATAAAAGTCAGCAGCTACAATAAACTGTAGCTGCTGACTTTAAAAAAAAAAGCCACTTACCTGTCCCTTGGTCCTGTGGTGTGTCCCCTGCAGCCCGTTTCACTGGCCGTCCTGTATTCCAGGAGGCCGACATTTCAAGTGTGGGCACCCGGCTGTGAAAGCTTGTGGCTTCAAAGCCGGGTACCCACTGCGCATGTGTAAGTAGCACTGCGCTTCATGAATGGTCCTGTAGTCTTCTGGGGACTGTCACGTGTCCCAAAAGACTACAGGAGGGAGGGGACACCTTCTGTTTCCGATCAGCTAGGTGATCGAACCGGAAGTGGGAGCGTGGTATTGTCAAATTTGGGTACCTGCCCCCCCCGCCCCAAGGTTGCCAAATCCTTAATGGGGGAGCGGGGAAGTAGTCCTTTAAAGCGCGGAACTTCCCCTTTTGGGTGGAGCTCTGCTTTTAACCCCTTGGTGCTGGTGCCTCCCAGCCTTTAAGGGGTTTGTGTGGCACCGGGAAGCAGAGCGGGGTTTTGGGTCAAGTCACGGCGGTCCACACGATCAGAAATCTCCCGGCCTGCATGTAGTAATTGGGACCTTTTCTTAAGGCACTGGTAAAATGTGCCCAGAGCGTGCAGGGTGCGTGCTCTTAGCACATCTTTTGTTTACATTGGGTATGCAAATATCGGCCCCTCAGCTGCCTAGAGGCTGAATATTTGCGTGGGCTCGGCGCCAAGGAGATAAGGTGATGTGATCATTTCATTAAGATTTCCGGAAATGGATAACAAAAATGGGCAGAAAGTCCTGGATCTAAGGAAGTACCCTAATTATATCTACAGTGTATTTTTTCATTTCTTTATCTTATTTATGTATATATCCAGCAGTGAGACGTAAACCCACAAAGGCTCTCTGGGGTTCATGTTTTTTCTTAAAAGCATTCTTATTGCCCCAGGCGTGTGGACAGAATCCTCTTTTTCTTCACCCAACAAACTCAATGTTCCAGAGATTGTCAGATTTGGTTTTTAAACTGCTGTCCAACATGGTAAAATTAGGAATCACTGTGAATATAAATCATCTAATGAATAATGAAGCAATCAATCAAGCGGGATCGTGCAAACACATAACAAGAATATGGGAGTACAGTATTATCATTAAATCAGCCATACAGTTTGCTTGCTTTTCTCCTACATGCTGCATGTCCAATCTTACATTCCCTGGACAGACTCAGCTTTCAGGAAACAGCCAGGAAAGGAAAAAGGAGATCAATACATCGGCTGTTAAATTAGAAAAAAGACTGTCCACCTAGGTGAAAGAAGACCCGGAACATCTTTGTGTTCATCACATACTTGTATTATTTTATTGTATTTTAAATTTGTAATCCTGCGATGTTAAAGCTTGCTTGGTGACTGATATTCAGCCATGTAACCAGCAGCTTTTAATAGACGCATTGAAAATTTATAGACAAGACAGATTTCTACAGAAATAACACACAGGCTTTGAGAGCTGGTAAAATGTATCCTAAGATCCAGAGCAAGATATTACATTTTGATTTTTGATATTATAATGTATGTATGAAACATAACAACATATACTGACACCATTTATTTAACATGGCTTATATGACAGTAATGTTTGGTAGACAAGATAACTGTGAAATTTAGGTCTCATATTCTATATAGCCAGATGTAAACCTAATCATTCATCTGAGCCATTGGGGGAAAGGGTGCAGCACAGTCTATTATGGACTGAATAGCTAAAGGAATTGAGAATTGTCACGGACAACAAATGTGAGAATATTCACTTAAATTATCAAATCATGTGAAAAGCATCTGCATCTGATTAGGTCATTAAAAGTGGACAGAAAATCGCTTTTCACCTGAGTGGATGGTAAAAATAAATATTCACACAATTTTTTGAATGATGATTCTTTGCCCTGGTTCACACTGCTGCGACTTGTCACTTGTGATACATGAAGTTGCATGACAAGTCAAAACACATTCATTTAGATTGCAGATATTCCAATCAATGCAACTCAAGTCTCAGGGACTTCAAAAAAGGTTCCTGCACTACTTTGATACAATGTAGAGTCCTATAATCCCGCATGAAAGTTGCATCAAAGTAGCACTACAAAGTCACACTGCAAATTGCACAACAATGGGGTTGCAGCAGTGTGAACTGAGGCTTAAAGGGTTAGTTTACCTTTACAAAGTACTGCCTATGCAGGCAAGAGTTTTTTAAAAATAAAAACAAACTGTATGGCTTTGACTAAAGCTGAATAGTGCCCTTGCTATAGTTGTAGGCCGTTTATGCAGCTAATGAATGTGACTGGAATACTGTCAGGTAGAGATGGGAAAGCCTGGAAAAAATGGATAAATTTGGGAAAAACTTTTTTTTTTCTGTCTATTTCAAACTGCTTTTTTTTCTCCAGAAACATTGGAAAAAAATAAAGAAGTATGTAATGCGTTCTTTTTACAATTATAAATAATATATTTATGACATAGTATTCAAACTATATAATATGAAGATGTTAATGAAATATTTTTGAGACTTTATGCAAAGTCTTAAATTATTGCAAGTTCTCCCAGCTGATAAGCAAACCCTGGAATACAATCCAAGTAACTTTGTACTTCTCAATGCAGTTTTCAGACAAGGGAAATATGCATTTCTGCCACCAGGGGGAATTCAGGGAAAATACTCCAGTGTAGCTTGCTTGTGGGCTCCATTTTGTACCTCCTACAGTTGGGTGATTGTTGGGACACAGTAGATGATAGTTCCTGTCCTCTCAAGCCTTCATTGACAGATAAGAGGGTAAATTTGTCTGACAAATTCGTTTTTAACTAATTAGGTTTTTAAATTAGGTTTTAAACTTTACTTGATTCCTATTATTGCTCTCCATCATCACAGCATAATGTTTCCCTACAGTCTGGTCAGTAAATAGTTTTTTTTCTTTTCTTCCTCTCAGTAAAATGGTGAGACCAACATCTAGAGTTTGGAAACATTTCCACAGTGCAATTTCTGCTGAGACCAAAGCTACAATCTGCAAATATTGTGAGAAGAAATATTCTTTTCCAAATGCTTCAAGGATGACAAACCCATCCTGGCATGCCAGAGGTGCCCTAAAGACATTGAAAAATACTTTATGGAATTAAATGATGAGGACCATAATGAAAGTGCTTGTAGCTTTTCCCTCCAGAGTTCTCATTCCAGAAACACTCTTTCTGCTGCTTCTGGATCATCACAAAGTTTTTTCATCAGCAGCTTCTTCAAGGAAGGAAATGTTACAAACCACGGCCTCACATGAATACACAATCCCTTCATTTATAGAGAAAATGACACCTGAAAATCAGAAGGACATTGATCAAGCTCATTCTTAGAGCAATATATGCTTCTGGATCAGCATTGTCAATAACTGAAGATGCATGTTAGCAGGAAGCTTTTAACCCTTTTGTCATCAGGTTCGCACGTTGTGCATACCTGACAGCAGGGGGTTTATACACAATCAGGTGGCTGCATACACCAGGATTGTATATAATACTGACAGGCAGACTCCTGCCTGTCAGGTGGAAGCAGTTGGGCAGCTGCACTGCCACCCGATCTCATCCACAGCCCCCAGTATCTATTTCCCCCCCCCCATGCATGCTTTCACCATGTATCCAGACCCCACTTGCACATCTGCAGGCCCAGGGAGTGCCATGGTGGATGCCAGTGGGTGGAGGGGAGAGCAGAGAGCAGATGTTCGATTACTCTTCTTCCCTTCTTTCTGTGACCCAGAAGGTGACGTGTGTATGACGTCACTTTCGGGTCATGGCTGTCACTTTTTCCCAGCTAGAAATAAAATGAACTGCATTGCAATACATCTAGTAGAGACAAGAGGAGACAGGCAGGGCCTTTTAGATCCTGCATGTCTCAATAAGGAGAACCTGTCACCTAAAATCATAACATAAGGGACTTTCTATCCCTATGTGAAGCATGAAAGAGTTACATTATTTTGATAGAGATGGGCAATCGAACCAGGGGAAGTGGAATTCGTTCAATTTTAGGAAAAATTTGATTCGCTCGAATCCGAATATTAGCCACCCGGGTGCGCAAAAACGGGTTTTTTCCCGATCAGCCCCGGGAAAAGTGCCCCCGCAGAGAGCTCCCCATTTTGACAGTTTCTCTGCGTTCCTTCACATGTCACGGTTTTAAACATTGTATCTATTTTTTTCCATTTTGGGAAAAAGATGTTTTTATTTGGAAAAAGATACAATGTTCAACCGCTGTAAATTGAAAATCAGAGA
>CATNWA010019890.1:0-130215 GCA_951230385.1 Staurois parvus
TTTATTTATTTTCTTTTTTTTTTTTTTTTTATTTTTACTTCTACAATGGGGGTTTTTTGGATTTATAAAAGAATTTATGGGAAATTTTTTCCCCCTTTTGTGGTTTGTATGGTGGGGGGTATTTTGTAAAGTGCCCTTTGGGGGGTGTCCAGCCCTGGTATCGGGAGCTTGCACCTTACCCACTAATGACCACCTATAATCTGTCTTTAATTTATATATTATCATCCAATTAATTATTAACATTCATTCTTTGCGTCGCAATTTGTGTTTAATCATTGTCAGGGCAGGGTTGTGGAACGGACAGGTAGGCCTAGTGGCAGGGTAACGCACTGGCTGACGACAACCACCACCAACCAACAGACTGAAGTCCCTCAGGGCGCGGAGTCTAAGTCCCAGGCTGCCCTTCACCAGGGCCCCTGATGGTGGGGATGGACTTGACGCAACCAGGGACCAGGTCGCGGCCCCCGAGGACACCCCAGCTGCGGTAATGGCCGCCGCCAATGGCGTGTAGTTGGTGAGAATGACAATGGCGTAGTCAGACACAAGCCGGGTCAATAACAACGGGACAAAACAGTACAGAAACAGTAGACAGAGAATCACAGGTCACGGGCCGGGTTCAGCAACAGAAGGTCAGATCAAAGGGAAACGCAGAGAATGGTCTTAGTCACAAGCCGAGTCAGAATACCAGAAGAGTCACGAGCGTATACACAGAGCTGTAGCAAGACAAAGACACAAGACACAAGTGCAAAGAGCATGTGCAGATCCCAGGCTTATATGTACTCTGCCACACCCCTCTGGGGGGATGGACCTCAGAGACCTGAAGGCATAAAAGATTCCCATCATGCTCAGCAGAAATCCAAGATGGATGCTAGCACATGGAGTAACATAACCTCTGGGGAAAAGGTAGGACCTTGACAGTACCTCCTCCTCAAGGGCCCCTCCCCCTCCGCGGGCTCAACAAAAGGTTTCCGAGGAAAGCGGGTATGAAACGCGCGGAGGAGTGGGCAGGAGCATGGACATCCGCGGAAGGAACCCAGGAACGTCTCCTCGGGACCATAACCGTCACCGCCAATGAACCAGGAACTGTAATCGGACCCCGCGCACCAATCGAGAGTCCAAGGGATCCGGCTCACCTCATCTCCTCATGACCGCTCAACCCGAATGGGACGGGGCCGAGGCAGAGAGGTAGTGAAGCGATTGCAGATCAGAGGTTTCAACAGTTGATACATGAAAGATATTGGCTAGATCCGCATCCCAGGTGGAAGGGGCAAGGGCATAGGCCCCACCGGATTCACCCTGCGGAGAATGCGAAAAGGACCGACAAAAACGGGGAGCTAGTTTGGGTGTGGGCACCCGAAGACTTGAGGTTACGAGTAGACAACCACACCCGATCGCCGACCTGGTATGAAGGAGCGGGCAAACCGTCTGCGATCAGCCTGGAACTTCTGACGCTGAGCCGAGTCCCTCAAAAGCCCTCTGGATCTGCCCCCATGAAGAACGCAGGGCAGCAAGATGGTTCTCCACAGCCGGAATGATCCTGTGGTGAGGAACCTCTCAGGTAATACCGCGGGTTGGTACCCATAGTTGGCCATGAAGGGGGACATCCCGGAGGAGGGAGTTAGGACCGCTGAGTTCCTGGCAAACTCAGCCCAAGGCAGGAGATCGGCCCAATCGTCCTGATGGTCCGAGATATAACACCGAAGGAATTGTTCTGACATAAGGCCTGATTGGAACGCTCCGCAGCCCCATTGGACTGCGGGTGGTAGGCTGAAGAAAGGAGAGACTAATCCCCAACTGGGAGCAGAAGGCGCGCCAGAATCTGGACACGAAACTGACTCCCGCGGTCCGAGACAATCACCTTGGGCAACCCATGCAGGCGAAAAAATCTCCCTGGAAAAGACCGTGGCCAGTTCTTGCGCTGTTTGGTAATTTCCTGAGTGGAATACAAATGGCACATTTTGGAAAAAAAACGATCGACGACCATGAGGATGACCGTATGACCCCGAGACAACAGGGAGGTCTACAATAAAGTCCATGCCCAGGTGTGACCAAGGACGCTCCCCATTGGGAATGTGGTTGCAGAAGACCCATAGGAAAGATGCCGTGGAGATTTATTCTGGGCACAGATCGAACATGCCGCTACATAAGGGGCGATGTCGGCACGGAGAGTTGGCCACCAGAACAAAAACCGAGAGACGACCCAAAGAGACAACTGGTTCCTCCCGGATGCCCGGCAGTTTTGGAGTTATGGTTAAGGTACGCAGCAGACGGGTGCGCAACCCTCGGGTACAAAACATCTACCCTCCGGTCTCTCGGGAGGAGCGTCAGTGGCACTTGTGTAATGTCAGGGCAGGGTTGATGGAACGGACAGGTAGGCCTAGTGGCAGGGTAACGCACTGGCTGACGACAACCACCACCAACAGACTGAAGTCCCTCAGGCGCGGGAGTCTAAGTCCCAGGCTGCCCTTCACCAGGGCCCCTGATGGTGGGGATGGACTTGACGCAACCAGGGACCAGGTCGCGGCCCCCGAGGACACCCCAGCTGCGGTAATGGCCGCCGCCAATGGCGTGTAGTTGGTGAGAATGACAATGGCGTAGTCAGACAAGCCGGGTCAATAACAACGGGACAAAACAGTACAGAACAGTAGACAGAGAATCACAGGTCACGGGCCGGGTTCAGCAACAGAAGGTCAGATCAAAGGGAAACGCAGAGAATGGTCTTAGTCACAAGCCGAGTCAGAATACCAGAAGAGTCACGAGCGTATACACAGAGCTGTAGCAAGACAAAGACACAAGACACAAGTGCAAAGAGCATGTGCAGATCCCAGGCTTATATGTACTCAGCCACACCCCTCTGGGGGATGGACCTCAGAGACCTGAAGGCATAAAAGATTCCCATCATGCTCAGCAGAAATCCAAGATGGATGCTAGCACATGGAGTAACATAACCTCTGGGAAAAGGTAGGACCTTGACAGTCATCTTATGGTCATCTATTCCGGCATTAAATGTAAGGATTGCCGCAAAAACATACAGAAGATTGTCCTCCGGTATAGTACTCCAAGTTAATGGCGGCTGGCACCGCCTAGTAGGAGTGCTGATTGATGTTCCCACCAAATAAATTAGGCTCCACCAGTAGTAGGCGTATATCCTGATGAAGTCACGTGCTTGATTGACGTAACGCGTAGATACGCCAGTGGGAGGAGCTTTTTGACGATCGACGGCTTGACGTCATATCCGGCGTGGGCGCCATCTTGGTGCTCCCGTTTCCTAATACAGTACACCCTTGGAGTGGTGTAAAGGCCTGTTTGCTTGAAGACTCTTTGTAAGTAGATTTTTAGTTTCGTTTTTATATAATAAAAGGTTTTACACTATACCAGTCTCTCTTTTGCCTCACTGGTGACACGCATGGGAGAGTCATACCGGAGAGACACTACAGGTACCATCTGTTGCTGAGGCGTACCATCTGCTGCTGAGGCTTACCTATCTATCATTGGGGCTAGTCAAGAGGAGAGAGCTATACCTTCGTCGCCAGAGAGATCTATCTGTCATCTGGAGGAATATCTTATTTACCACTCAATGCTCTTTGGGTCCCTGGGGGCCTGAGCAGGAAGGTGAGGGGGCACCCCAGCCTTAGAGGATTGGCGCATTGCAGTTCACACCTGCATGAAATTTGTGTGATATACCAAAGGACACTATTCACCAATTTATATTTCGTCACCTTAATGCATGCCATCCCCTTAGCCGTCTATCTCACCCCCCATATAGTTGTCATACATATATATATTTATCTCCACTGTATTATCTGTTTGTTAATATAGCGCCGTATTTATTGGTTTATATATTGTGTACATTGGTTACCTATCTAATTGCTTATGTCCATCTCTAATTTCCATATTCTCATGTACTCCGACTCTATAATCACTTTCTCGACCTACGATCCTTTATAAACTCGACACTGTTCTTACACAATTGACCTTTATTAGCCGGATGGCAGATGACACTTCTTTCACATCGCATCACATCACATTACATCACCCAAGGTGGAACCTGTACTAACATACATTTGATACATATACAAGCTATCTGATCGCTGACCTGTATCTTGTTGCTTTTTCCATATCTCGGTCCCTTGGTCTCTTGTCTCTTTTTTCTTTTTCTCTATACTATCTCTACACCATCTTCGAGTATAATCCTCTCCATTCCTGGGTGCTTACTGAGATTTGAGGGCCAAAATTGTCTTATCGCCTCCACTTCCACACTTCCACTTCCACATTGCCCTCTTTGATTCTTCACAAACTTTCCCCCCCTTCTTTCCTACTCATTTCTCTTTTTTCTTCTTCTGCCCCTTTTCCCACTGTTATTTATCCCTGCCAACTAATTCCTCAGTTGTTCTCTCCTGTATTGTGTTTTGGACACGGTATGGGCGGTCTAATGTGGATGTCTATGTACACTGACATTACTTAACATTAGATACTGGCAAGTTACACCATGGTCAGCTCATAATTGGATTGCATAATCCCGATGGGATGCTATTGTTTTCCCCATGCACGAACCTCTTCTTTCACACCTTCCCATACTACTTTTCCTACTTGTTTATCATCATGATTTAGTATAATCATAGTATTGTAATAGCGCCCCATTTCTAGCGGCTATCACTACCGATTTAGGGCTGTGTTCGGTTTATTTGTCACACTACTGCACCTAGTTAGACTTGATGTCAAATGGGTACTATAACTGTGTCATTATTTCTTTATGTTTGTAATTTGTTAAAACCTAATAAAATTTTTCTCGAAAAAAAAAAATACAAAAACAACGCAATCTTTGCTGAGATAAGAGAAAAGACTGCTATGTATAGAGGGGATCTTACCTGAGCAAGCCCCAAAAGGAGCCAGAGAGTCTGCCAATGTTTGAATCTGCTGTGAACTGGTGCAAACGGCATCTGGCAGCATTCAATCAAGCTAAAGAGGAAAGCAAGCCATCTCTTAGCACCTCCAGTAGAGGGATATTTAGAAATATGGACGGCGCCACTGGGAACAATACTCCGAAGAATTTTATGAAATTTATGAAAAAGATATATTAGGAAGAGCAGCATTCTGACTCTTGAAATAACAAGGTACAAATAGAACAATAAATCACTTTAAGACAGCACTTCCTCAAGCACAATATATCTCTGAAAATGTCAACTCAGCAAATTGGTGCAAAAATAAAATATTACACCATGTGGATTCTCCTTCCTTTATGAGCGTTTGAAGCTGGTTTATAATTTTTCCAGCATGGAGCTCTGGTGAGTGTATTCATTTCATTTGGTGGTGGATTCTCACGGAGTTATTTGATAACATTACACAGACGTTCACTATAAGAATTATTGAAGAAGATTTATTGATTCATTATTAATTTTCATGAACACTATGATTTATATGGACATTTTCTTTGGACATTAATTGATTTGTGTAATCACAGAGTTAATAGTCACTTTTTTTGTCTTTGTTTGTTTTGTATGGTATTATTTGGTGTATTGTTTTATTTTTGCACCAATCTGCTGAGTTGACATTTTCAGGGATATATTATACTTGAGGAGTGCTCAAAATCTTAAGTGATTTATTGTTCTCCAGAAGAGGGAAACTGGACAAAAAGCATGGGCACATGCATTGCCTGTGTTTTTGTGGGTGGGGGCATTTAGTAGCATGGTGTCCCTTGTCTTCAGACATAGTGCAAGAGGCTGAGGAGAGGCCAGGATTGAGAGTGATTTGCCTATAGCAACAAGATTAAGGCCAATTGTGTGATCTGCAGACCTTGGAGGTGCTGCCTAGGGTAGTGGCAACTGGATTTGAGAGGAGCCAATACATTCAGTGGGAGAGAAGCAGTGAAGTTCTGCTGGGAGTGAAGGCTCCCATGGTGCCTACAAGGGCGACTGTCATTTCATCCTGCAGCCGCATGGGGGAAATGGGCCAGGGAAAGTGCAGCAGAGGACTCCTTCCTGAAGTGACATATGAAGATGGTGACACCTACTATTACGATGTGTAAGACTGTCTGTAAATTAAACAATTGCTGGAACTGCTACTGTGATGTTGAAGACTGGTATTAAGACTGTCCATTGTGCTGGCTGGCACTCCAGGGCTTTCCCTTCCCTCTTTTTCCACTTGTACCTCCATTAGGCTACTGTGAGACATGGCATCAGTAAGAGTTTATCTTAATTACTTTAGTCTGCAGTCACAATATAGCGACCATTACTTGTTAAGTCACGTTGGCATTGGGATATCCTTGTGTACATTCCAATTAGAGATGAGCGAATTATTCAAAAATTTGGTTTCGGCTGATTCGCCGAATTCGCCGAATAAATTTGCTTCGAGCCGAATATATTCGCTGCGAATTTAACTTATAAAAAGGGTGTTTCTAGGCTTCAGAGAGCCTTTATATTAGTGCAGAACACTGTACCTTTAATTTTAAATGCCCTTGGAGTCTGCTGGGGAAGAGAAATAATACTGTCAGTCAGTATGACATGCAGATGAGTGCCCGTCGATCTTAGAATCACCGCACACTTCACTCATTTGGGCAGTCACGGGGCCAAAACCAGAGTGTGGAGCCACAGTGTGGCGGTGGAGGCAGCAGCAATGGGAGGCCATACAGCACCCTATGACAAAATGGAACCCACCAGCAGTGTGAGGAGACCTGAAAGTGGCACATGGCAGAGTGTGGCGATGGAGACAGCAGCAATGGGAGGCGGTACAGGGACCCATGACACACTCTGGACCTGGCAGCAGCATGAGGAGGTGGTACAGGGGCCCATGACAGATTATGGGCCTGGTAGCAGCATGAGGAGTCGGTACGGGGGGCCCATGGCAGATTACGGGCCTGGCAGCAGCATGAGGAGGCAGTACAGGGGCCCATGGCAGAGTGGCGGAGCGTAAGCAGCTAAAATTGAAGGCCATACAGAGGCCTATGTTAAAAAGTCCCCCCAGCAGCAGCGTGGGGAGATGACTATCAAGAGTCCAATGGCAGAGTGGCGGAGCAGAAGCAGCTTCAATTGAAGGCCATACACAGGCCTAGGTTTAAAAGTCCCTCACAGTTAATTCCAATAACGAACTCTACTCCTCCGTGCAATCTACTTACGAGACCCTGGGCAGGTCTGGGTCCAATTTGTGGTAGAGCCTGGTTTTGTTCAGCCATGCTTGAGCGAGTAATAACAGGTCTGTGCTGCCCTTTGGTGTCTGGCTTAATGCGCACAACACTGAACGTCCCAGCGTTTGTCAACGATTTGCCGTTAAGTGATGCAAAACCGCTGAACCACGTTCATGAGGAGCCGGTACAGGGGGCCATGAATCAGTATGGACCTGGCAGCAGCGTGAGCAGACGACAGAGGCACATGGCGCAGGGTGGCGGTGTAGGCAGCATTATTCTGAAGCCATACACAGGCCTAGGTTAAAAAGCGGAAGCCGTCAGCAGCGTGAGCAGACGACAGAGACACATGGCGCAGGGTGGCGGTGGATGCAGCAGTATTCGGAAGCCATACGCAGGCCTAGGTTAAAAAGCGGAAGCCGTCAGCAGCGTGAGCAGACGACAGAGACACATGGCGCAGGGTGGCGGTGGATGCAGCAGTATTCGGAAGCCAAACACAGGCCTCGGTTAAAAAGCAGAAGCCGTCAGCAGCGTGAGCAGACGACAGAGGCACATGGCGCAGGGTGGCGGTGGAGGCAGCAGCAATGGAAGGCCATACAGCACCCTATCACAAAATGGAACCCACCAACAGTGTAAGGAGACCTGAAAGTGACACATGGCAGAGTCTGGCGATGAAGTCAGCAGCAATGGGAGGCCGTACAGGGACCCATGACACACTCTGGACCTGGCAGCAGCAAGAGGAGGCGGTACAGGGCCCATGGCAGAGTGGCGAAGCGTAAGCAGCTTAAATTGAAGGCCATACAGAGGCCTAGGTTAAAAAGTCCCCCCAGCAGCAGCGTGGGGAGACGACTATCAAGAGTCCAATGGCAGAGTGGCGGAGCGGAAGCAGCTTCAATTGAAGGCCATACACAGGCCTAGGTTAAAAAGTCCCCCCAGCAGCAGTGTGGGGAGACGACTATCAAGAGTCCAATGGCTGAGTGGCGATCCGGGAAGTCAGCGTTGTGATTGCAGATGCAATGCAGAAATTCTACGAAGTAATGCCGTGGGTGCGAAGAAGATCATATACCGTCGTACTTCCATCCATAAGACGGAACAACCTGCAAACCGGGAGCTTTATTGCCCTGACCCGCTGAGCAGCTTCTGGGATACCCAAGAGGCCCATGGCATCTTCTCTGTCCATTTTCTCCGTCGCCACACATGTTCGCCGCCATTTTTGGGAAAATTTGATTTGTGCATCCGAAGTTTGCTAATCTTCGGATTCGTCGCGAATAGAATTTTTCCAAATCTTCGGAACGAATTCCACTTCGTCATGTTCGATTCGCTCATCTCTAATTCCAATCTACTTCGTGGTTAGTGATTTGTATTATTATGCCTATGCATGTTGCCTATTCTGCTCACTACTGCTTAAATTTGCATTGTACAGTATAAGATGCTATCCTTTTGTACCTGCACTACATGCACTCCGGTCTGCATAGTACATTTTCTAAAAACCCATTGTGATCCATGTACTGTGGTGTTTTGAACCGATAAAAGCTTTGAACAAGACTGTCCATTGTGATGTGGGAGTGACTCCAGGTAGTGGGCCCACTGAATATACTCGTGAGAGAGACTTACCTCTGTGCAGTGCCCTCTACAGTGGGGAGGCAGGGGGTAAAGTCATACCTGCACCTGTGATGTTACAGTCTGATAACACTGCTGAGGCTGAAAATGAAAAGTCTGGTGTTGTGAGTGAAGTGCCACCAGAGCAGGGTGGTGGAAATGTGGTATTGCAATGTGATGTTAAAACTAACAAGTGCAATCTGTTTGATGCTGTTGAGCCCCTTGGTCTGTCTGTGTCTCCTTGGGTGGTTGCGATGCTGCAGAGCCGCGGCAAGTGGAGCACAATGGATTGGGATAGTTGGGATATGAGGCTAATGGTAATACTGAGAGAAGCTTCTGTAGGTAATAGTGAAGTGGACACTACTGCTGCTGTACCAAATGGAGGGTCAGCAAAACAGCCTATAGTTTAGGGTGCTTGTACTGCTGTAGAGGTTGACTCTCTCAAGATGGAAGGATTGAGTTAGTAGAGAACTAAAAATGTCCGGTGCTTATCTGTTCCTGTCCTAATTTATGACGCTAGCTTTGAAATGTGCGCACACTGGAAAGGACTCACGCTGACACACAAGTTCAGTCTATGAATATTCTAGTTTATTATAATGCGAAAGTGAGCTTATATATGCAGAATGATGTGAGAGTCATGTGACAACAGCATAAGCATTATATTAGTCTTTGGTCATTTCCCACACGAAAACAATCTCCGTCATGGTATAGGTGTGATCTTCCTCCAGGCCTTATCTTTTAGGAAAACATTCTTTTGTCTTCCAAATCACACGGTGGGAGGGGGTCTGTGTGTGTGAGCAGACATTTCTTAAGCAAGGATTTCTTATAGTACCACAAAGCCCAGCAGGCAGAAAATATTCACACAACATATGTATTAAAGTATAAAAATAAATATTTATAAAACTTATAGAAATAGCGTATATATATATATATATATATATATATATATATCAATAGGAAACAAAATAGGCATTTTACCAAATCCATCATAGTCCCCCCTTAAAATGACTATTTTTACTCTGTCCCTATAAGACCTCGCTCATCTGTCCTTATGTACCTTGGAACTCTTTTATGCTGTACGTTAGACAGGTGATGACTATTTCATCACCCCCCTTGCGACTCCAATAGCATCTATATACACATGTGGGTCAAAACTGCCAGAAGGAGCTTTTTCGTTTCCTCCTACGGCCAGGCGTTGGGTCAGGGATATTTTCTGCTAGGATGTGGAGAGGCATAATGACCTTTGCAAGGGCACACTCACACACCAGTCCAAATCCCTTCCAATCTGATTCTAATCTTTTGGTCCCCAGTAATCATCCATAACACATATGTATACCTGGTCACTACTATCAGAATATGCTCGTTGTGTCAAGATCATATAGATTATGGTCATAGCACCACATGGGATCTATACTACAGAAATCAAAGGTGAAAATAGCTACATGAGTGTTGGATGAGTTGTACCAAAATATAGTGGTGTCACCTATTTCGGTGATATCCACCTGTTGAGCCTCTGTCAGAAAAAGGATATACAACATAGTTGTCATGGTGTAGATGACGCCTTTCCCTCAGGGTTTGGGACTTTCTTGCAGTGGGAGGCGTGTATCCAAGTGTTCTTCCCGGCCTCCTTGTCAGAAGGGGCTGTGGTCAACAAAACTTGGAAGGGATCATCATATCTTGGCTCAAGGGAATGTTTCCTTATAAATGTCTTTACTAATACCCAATCTCCGGGTAATAGGCTGTGAGTTCCTGTATCTGACTCAGGATCTGGAATGGAGAAAACACTTGGACATAGATACGGGTTAATTCACGTGATAATACAGTCACATAATCAGTTAATACATCAGACTGTAATTGCAACTGTTGTGGAAAATAACAACCACGTCTGGGGGCTGAGCTAAACAAAATCTCATAAGGGGATAGGGAGTGTTCTTCTCTTGGTGTGTATCTGACACTAAATAGGGCAATAGGCAGACTGTCTGGCCAACTCATGCCAGTCTCTTGGGCTATTTTTAGCATTCTTTCTATTTTTCCACTACTTTGGGGGTGATAGGGGGTATGGAACGCCAGAGTGACTCCTAATGCCGCCCATATTTCTTTGGTTACTGAAGCTGTGAAGGCGGGGCCCTGGTCACTCTCTATCACCTCTGGAAGCCCATATCTGCATACAACGTCAGTGAGGAGTTTCTTCGCAGTTGTTTTAGCAGTCATGTTAGTTACAGCAAAGGCCTCTGGCCAACTGGAAAACATGTCCAACACCACTAGGGCGTACTCAACCGCCCACTCTTTGGCATCTGGATATGATCAATTTGTATCCTTTGAAAAGGGTATAGGGGTTTGGCCAAGTGTTTCTGTGGTGTCTTCTCTGTGCGTCCCGGATTGCATTTTGCACAGATGGCACATGTTCTGCAAAAATTGTTCGTCAATGTGGTGATTCCAGGCGCTATATAGTACTTGTTGATGAGAGAGTTCATGAGGCTCTTTGACAGATGGGCTGCTCCATGTCTTATGGACGTACCTGCCGCAGTCATAAATCCTCTTGCCTTCCATATGGGTCCAAAGTCATGGGCCACCCCAAAGGCGTATCTGAAGTCTGTGTATATATTGGCCCTTTTTCCTTCCGCCATCTGGCATGCTGTTGTAAGTGCTTGAAGTTCAGCTCCCTGTGCAGATATTGCTGGCGATAAGGCTCTTGCCTGTAGGACTGTGTCTGCAGTAGTGACCGTAAATCCTGTATAATATTTGCCTCCATCGTCTGCATATCTGGAACCATCAACAAAAAAAGGTGAAGTCTGGATCCTGCAGTGGTGTTTCACTCACTGTGGGGAGATGGAAGGTTTCCATTTTCATCACTTCAAGACAATTATGAGGCTCAGTGGCTCCATCATCCTCTCTACTTTCTGCATTACCTTCATTACCCCCCTCAGCAATTGGGAGGAGAGTGGCCAGATTCAGGTTTTGGCAACGTAGGAGAGTGACGTTATCAGGAAATTGGAGGGAACACTGTAGTCTAAGATGCCTCGCTGTGGACAAATATTTAGGTTGGACTTGGTTTAAAATGGCAGCAATGGCATACGGTGCCAGAAGAACAAGTTCATGTCCCAGTACGATATCAGAGGTCTTATCCAGCAGAGCTGGAGCAGCGAAAACTGCACGCAGACACGAGGGTGCTCCTCTAGCCACTAGGTCCAAACGGCATGAGTAGTAGCCTATGGGTCATAGGCAGTCTCCGTGGGACTGGGCCAATACTCCTGTGCCATGGCCTTGGCGTTCAGACACGAACAGTTTGAAAAAATTTCTCGTAGTCTGGTAGACCTAGGGCTGGGGCTGAAGAAAGTAAGCATTTTAGAGCCAAAAAAAGTTGGAGTCGGCCTCTTCGGACAGATGGAAGGGCTCAGACTTGAGAGCATCGTAGAGTGGTTGCATAAACCAAGAAGCATCAGGAATCCATGACCTACAGTAGGATATGAGGCCAAGAAAGGCATGGAGTGGCTTCTGGCCTAGCGGCAGTGACAAATTTTGGATGGCCTTAACTCTTTCCTCCGTAAGATGCCTTGTTCCATGTGAGAGGCAGTGGCCCAAGAACACGACTGTTGTAGAGCACCATTGCAACTTCGGTTTAGAGGCCTTACAGCCTTGGTGTGCCAAGTAACATAGTAAACTCTCCGAGGCTTCTTCAGCCGTGTGCATGTCATCAGCACAGAGGAGAAAGTCATCCACATATTGAAGAAGGACCACTGCCGAATATTCCTTTTGCCACGTGCCCAGTATGGTGGTCATGGCCTTTGGCAAACTGGCTCAGGGAATTTTGCGCCCCCTTGTGGCATAACTGCCCAGGTGTATTGCTGCCCCTCATGGATAAAAACGAAGAAGTATCTGCAGGGAGGATACAAGGGAACGCTGGAGAATACATTTGCCAGGTCCACCACAGTGAAATACTTTGCTGTTGGAGGTACCCCTGTGAGTAAAGTGTGGGGATTTGGAACGATAGGTGTCTCTAAGACAGTGGCTTCATTCACTGCTCGGAGGTCCTGTACCATCCTGTACTTCTCTGGTTCTCCTTTGGGTGTCTTCTTTTTTATCGGGAACAAAAGTGTATTACATGGAGAGGTACAAGGTATGAGTGCACCATTTGCCACAAGGGACTTGACCTGCTTCGAAATGGCCTTGGATTGCGCTGGTTTCAGTGGGTACTGTGGTTTCCTAGGTAGGGGAGCTCCAGGCTTCAGTTCCACCATAATTGGGGGTACCTTTTAAACGTCCAATATCTTCGGGTCCTGTGGACCATAGACAACTTGGGATTCTGCTCAGCACATCCGGTGCTACGTAGAATGTACCATTGACTTGTAAGACCGGACACACTGGGTAGAGGCAGCTCACTCGAGGTGTTGGCCTTCCAGTTGTCTAATTTGGTGTACCAATATGGCCGCCTCCAGGAAGTGTACTGGGCTGGGCAGGAAGGGACAAAGCAGGTGCAGCAAGATGGCTGCCATCAGGAAGTGTACTGGGCTGGGCAGGAAGGAACAAAGCAGGTGCAGCAAGATGGATGCCATCAGGACGTGTACTGGGCTGGGCAGGAAAGGAAGGGACAAAGCAGGTGCAGCAAGATGGCTGCCATCAAGAAGTGCACTGGGCTGGGCAGGACTGTTCCTGGCCTCCTTTGTTCTGAATTCTATCATCATAGGGCGGTGGTTTTAGCACACTTCCATTTTCAATTTTATGATACACATACATTATACAATCGCCATTTTATTGAATTTCTTCCAACCATCCTTCTTTATGCAACATTTTGCAGTTTTTTTTTTACCAAGCTTCTGTCACGTTCAGCAAACCTTTATCACATAAAATTCCTCTCTGTTCCTACAATGATTTATGCCAGTCCTGACCTTCAGATTACAAACTTTTGCTACTTTAGATAACTTTTTAACTGCTTCACTTCCTTCACACCTCTTCACAATATGACATAATAGTAATCCTTTTCAATATTTTAACACATAAACAGTTTTGTTTTTTTTCCTGTAGCAATACCTGTTCTGTCCACTGCTCTTTGTGGATAACTTTGGCTACATTATAGCAAGCGTCTTGCTGTCTTCAGCACATATTTGTCAACTAAGACATCTATCTTCTCTTTTTTTTTCCTCTTCTCTCTGTGCAACCAGGTCACATGCTAACATTCCTTTCTAGGGGTCTTATCAGCGTCCGACACATCTCCTCTCCCCCTTCTCTATCCTTCCTAACAGGAATCTAAGACACTTCACAGGCTGCTGTCCAAACTTTCCTTAACCCTTAACAAACCCCAACCTTCTGTTATGAATGGCAAACATTAACTTACAGACACACATTTAGGACATAACATAGCAGTCTATCTTGGTGGGCTATGAGTACAGATCACTGAGTAACTCTTCCTAGCCCCCAAAAAAAAATGGCTAGGGCACCCCGCTGCCACACTACCTTGACGCGTACCCGACACCTCCTCTGCTGGTCAACACACAAGGTTACCACACCCAGAGAAATTATGTGTCAAAACCCTCAGTAGGTCCACTCCTCTTCCACCTCAAGACTGATACATAAAAACAAACACAAAAAAAACATAAAACCAGGTAACAGATAAGCACATGCAGGTAAGAATGAAATAAACTCCGGGCAAGCAAAGTTACCTGCCTTTAGTGACCTTTAGCAGCCGTACTAGGCACAGGTATGAATCAACAACAAAGACAGGATAAGCAATGGTAAGATAGCAAAATATATCTTACCATGCTCCAGAGGTGATCAATCTCCGGCCCGTCCAGTTTGACTGACACCTAATGCCCTTTCAGGTCGGCTGGCTGCAGGTTAATGACCCGGAGTCCGGATTTCGGCATCAGCTGAGTTAGTAGAGGACTAAAAATGTCCGGTGCTTATCTGTTCCTGTCCTAATTTATGACGCTAGCTTTGAAATGTGCACACACTGGAAGAGACTCACGCTGACACACAAGTTCAGTCTATGAATACTTCTGGTTTATTATAATGAGAAAGTGAACTTATATATGCAGAATGATGCGAGAGTCATGTGACAACAGCATAAGCATTATATTTAGAGATGAGCGAAGTATTCAAAAATTCGATTCGACTGATTCGGCGAATTCGTGGAAAAAATTTGATTCGAGTCGAATATATTCGCTGTGAATTTAACTTAAAAAAGGGTGTTTCTAGGCTTCAGAGAGCCTTTATATTAGTGCAGAACACTGTACCTTTAATTTAAATGCCCTTGGAGTCTGCTGGGGAAGAGAAATAATACTGTCAGTCAGTATGACATGCAGATGAGTGCCGTCGATCTTAGAATCACCGCACACTTCACTCATTTGGGCAGTCACGGGGCCAAAACCAGAGTTTGGAGCCACAGTGTGGTGGTGGAGGCAGCAGCAATGGGAGGCCATACAGCACCCTATGACAAAATGGAAACCAGCAGGAGTGTGAGGAGACCTGAAAGTGGCACATGGCAGAGTGTGGCGATGGAAACAGCAGCAATGGGAGGGCGGTACAGGACCCATGACACACTGTGGACCCAGCAGCAGCGTGACGAGGCGGTACGGGGGCCCATGGCAGATTTGGGGCCTGGCAGCACCTATGGGAGGCCTGTAATCTGCCAGCAACCTATGACAAAATGGAAACCAGCAGGAGTGTGAGGAGACCTGAAAGTGGCACATGGCAGAGTGTGGCGATGGAAACAGCAGCAATGGGAGGCGGTACAGGGACCCATGACACACTGTGGACCCAGCAGCAGCGTGACAGGCGGTACGGGGGCCCATGGCAGATTTGGGGCCTGGCAGCACCTATGGGAGGCCTGTAATCTGCCAGCAACCTATGACAAAATGGAAACCAGCAGGAGTGTGAGGAGACCTGAAAGTGGCACATGGCAGAGTGTGGCGATGGAAACAGCAGCAATGGGAGGCGGTACAGAGACCCATGACACACTGTGGACCCAGCAGCAGCAGCGTGACGAGGCGGTACGGGGGCCCATGGCAGATTTGGGGCCTGGCAGCACCTATGGGAGGCCTGTAATCTGCCAGCAACCTATGACAAAATGGAAACCAGCAGGAGTGTGAGGAGACCTGAAAGTGGCACATGGCAGAGTGTGGCGATGGAAACAGCAGCAATGGGAGGCGGTACAGGGACCCATGACACACTGTGGACCCAGCAGCAGCGTGACGAGGCGGTACGGGGGCCCATGGCAGATTTGGGGCCTGGCAGCACCTATGGGAGGCCTGTAATCTGCCAGCAACCTATGACAAAATGGAAACCAGCAGGAGTGTGAGGAGACCTGAAAGTGGCACATGGCAGAGTGTGGCGATGGAAACAGCAGCAATGGGAGGCGGTACAGGGACCCATGACACACTGTGGACCCAGCAGCAGCGTGACGAGGCGGTACGGGGGCCCATGGCAGATTTGGGGCCTGGCAGCACCTATGGGAGGCCTGTAATCTGCCAGCAACCTATGACAAAATGGAAACCAGCAGGAGTGTGAGGAGACCTGAAAGTGGCACATGGCAGAGTGTGGCGATGGAAACAGCAGCAATGGGAGGCCGTACAGGGACCCTGACACACTGTGGACCCAGCAGCAGCGTGACGAGGCGGTACGGGGGCCCATGGCAGATTTGGGGCCTGGCAGCACCTATGGGAGGCCTGTAATCTGCCAGCAACCTATGACAAAATGGAAAACCAGCAGCAGTGTGAGGAGACCTGAAAGTGGCACATGGCAGAGTGTGGCGATGGAGACAGCAGCAATGGGAGGCGGTACAGGGACCCATGACACACTGTGGACCCAGCAGCAGCGTGACGAGGCGGTACGGGGGCCCATGGCAGATTTGGGGCCTGGCAGCACCTATGGGAGGCCTGTAATCTGCCAGCAACCTATGACAAAATGGAAACCAGCAGGAGTGTGAGGAGACCTGAAAGTGGCACATGGCAGAGTGTGGCGATGGAAACAGCAGCAATGGGAGGCGGTACAGGGACCCATGACACACTGTGGACCCAGCAGCAGCGTGACGAGGCGGTACGGGGGCCCATGGCAGATTTGGGGCCTGGCAGCACCTATGGGAGCCTGTAATCTGCCAGCAACCTATGACAAAATGGAAACCAGCAGCAGTGTGAGGAGACCTGATAGTGGCACATGGCAGAGTGTGGCGTTGGAGACAGCAGCAATGGGAGGCGGTACAGGGACCCATGAGACACTGTGGACCTGGCAGCAGCGTGAGGAGGCGGTACAGGGGCCCATGGCAGATTAGGGGCCTGGCCGCAGCAATGTGAGGCCCGTAATCTGCCAGCATCCTATGACAAAATGGAACCCAGCAGCAGTGTGAGGAGACCTGAAGTGGCACATGGCAGAGTGTGGCGATGGAGACAGCAGCAATGGGAGGCGGTACAGGGACCCATGAGACACTGTGGACCTGGCAGCAGCGTGAGGAGGCGGTACAGGGGCCCATGGCAGATTAGGGGCCTGGCCGCAGCAATGTGAGGCCCGTAATCTGCCAGCATCCTATGACAAAATGGAACCCAGCAGCAGTGTGAGGAGACCTGAAAGTGGCACATGGCAGAGTGTGGCCGTTGGAGACAGCAGCAATGGGAGGCGGTACAGGGACCCATGAGACACTGTGGACCTGGCAGCAGCGTGAGGAGGCGGTACAGGGGCCCATGGCAGATTAGGGGCCTGGCCGCAGCAATGTGAGGCCCGTAATCTGCCAGCATCCTATGACAAAATGGAACCCAGCAGCAGTGTGAGGAGACCTGAAAGTGGCACATGGCATGACACACTGTGGACCTGGCAGCAGCATGAGGAGGCGGTACAGGGGCCCATGGCAGATTAGGGGCCTGGCAGCAGCAATGGGAGGTGGTACAGGGACCCATGAGACACTGTGGACCTTGCAGCAGCATGAGGAGGCGGTACAGGGGCCCATGGCAGATTAGGGGCCTGGCAGCAGCTATGGGAGGCCCGTAATCTGCCAGCACCCTATGACAAAATGAAACACACCAGCAGTGTGAGGAGACCTGAAAGTGGCACATGGCATGACACACTGTGGACCTTGCAGCAGCGTGAGGAGGCGGTACAGGGCCCCCATGGCAGATTAGGGGCCTGGCCGCAGCAATGTGAGGCCCGTAATCTGCCAGCACCCTATGACAAAATGAAACACACCAGCAGTGTGAGGAGACCTGAAAGTGGCACATGGCATGACACACTGTGGACCTTGCAGCAGCGTGAGGAGGCGGTACAGGGGCCCATGGCAGATTAGGGGCCTGGCAGCAGCTATGGGAGGCCCGTAATCTGCCAGCACCCTATGACAAAATGGAACCCAGCAGCAGTGTGCGGAGACCTGAAAGTGGCACATGGCAGGGGCATGATTCATGGCGGATTTAGTCAGTTGTGTCAGGAACTGGTGGTTTGAAATCCAGACTAATCCACGCCTGATTCATTTTCACAAACGTGAGTCTCTCCACACTTTGGGTGGACAGTCGTGTCCTCCGCGGAGTTACAATACCTCCTGCCGCACTAAACACGCGCTCCGATGCCACGCTACTGGCCGGGCATGACAGCCTTTCAAGGGCAATTCAGCTAGTTGGGGCCAAAGGTCAAGTTTCGTTGCCCAGTAGTCAAGGGGATTGTCTACCTCGGTTGGCAGGGTGCTGTCCAAGTAGGCCCAAGCCTGTTGTTTGAGCTCCTGCTCCAGGTCCACCTGATGCTGCTGCTGCTGCTGCGGCTGGTTAGTAGTTTCCTCACTGCGCTGGTGAAGAAAGCTACTCATCATCGACTGCAGACTGAGGCAGCCGCGCTGCTGGTGGAGCTGCCACTGCTCCTACCACCCCACCCCTCCCCTGCTGCCATGGCAGCGGAACGCGAGCGCACAGGGCCCACAGTGTCTGAGGATGGACGTTGGCGCAGAAAGGCAGAGACCAACTGACTACATAGGTGGTTTTTATAGTACGTAATTTTGGCCTCCCTCTCAGCAGGTGTGAAAAAGGCCACCATTTTGGAACGGTAGCGAGGGTCCAACAAGGTGGACAGCCAAAAGTCATCCCTCTGTCTGATGGTTATTATTCGGCTGTCGCTACGCAAGCAACCGAGCATGCTATGGGCCATTTGTGCCAAGGAATGCGAGGGACTCCCTGCCTCCATCTCCACAGCATACTGCCACGGTGCGTCTGGGTCCTCTGTCTCCTCCTCCTCCTCCTCTACCAGATGCTCCTGCTGCTCCTCCACTCCTGTCCGCTGAGTGGAAAAACCACCCATTTCACTCAATAATTCCTGAGCACCAATGTCCTCCTCTACCTCCTCCTCTTCTTCCTGTCCTGCCCCCACAGGGGTCATGTGGCGTTGAGATCTGTGCGCCACGTCTACCGCACCCTGACCAGCCATTGTTAACAGCATTTGTTCCAGGACGTGCAACAGAGGAATGACGTCGTTCATCCCATAGTCCTGCCGACTCACGAATAGCGTGGCCTCCTCAAAGGGCCTGAGCAAGCGGCAGGTGTCACGCATGAGCTGCCAATGGCTGACATCGAAGTTACACAGGGGAGTACCTTTATCCGCTTGTAACATCAGGAAATCGGTGATGGCCTTTCGCTGCTCGTAAAGGCGGTCTAACATGTGTAGGGTTGAATTCCACCTTGTTGCAACGTCGCAGATCAGGCGATGCTGTGGAATTCCGTTCTGCCGCTGCAGCTCAAGGAGGGTGTGTGCTTTGCGGTGTAGGAATGGCTGAAATGCATGCAAAGTTTACGTGACATTTTAAGGATGTCTTGCAGTGGGATGGTGGATTTTAGGAACCGCTTGACAACCAGATTGAACACGTGAGCCATGCATGGCGCATGGCACAACCTTCCTTGACGCAGAGCAGACACCATGTTCTTTCCGTTGTCGGTCAACATGGTTCCGATTTTCAGTTTGCGCGGAGACAGCCATCTGTCGATTTCTCTGTTCATTACACTCAGAAGTTCCTCCCCTGTGTGACTACGTTCGCCAAGGCATACCAGGTGCAGCACAGCGTGACACCGTTGCGCCCTGCACATGTGATATGCCGGTCGGGTAATGGGACTTGGCACGGGGGTGGCGGCTGAGGACACGGCGGAAGAAGAGGTGGTAGAGGCGGACATCTTTGCTGGACCAAGGACGTGCAAACGTGGAGGCAAAAGCGTCGTGACCTGTCCAAGTTGCTGGTGCGGCGCTGTGCCGGCACCACGTTCACCCAGTGGGCCGTAAATGACATGTACTGTCCCTGACCGTAGTTACAGCTCCACACGTCGGCGCTGCCGTGCACTTTGGCAGAGACCGACATGCTCAAAGACTGGCCCACCATCTCTTCTACATGTGAATGCAGGGCTGGCACTGCCCTTTTTGGCGAAGAAATGACGGCTTGGCACTCTCCACCCGCGGCGCGGCACAAGCCATCATTTCTCGGAAGGGTGCTGAGTCCACCACTTGGAAAGGGAGGGACTGCAGCACCAGCAACTTGGACAGGAGGACGTTCAGCTTTTGCACACCGTCGGGTGCGTGCTCGCAAACTGTTGTCTCTTGGAAAACGGATTCCAAAAAAGACTGCTGACGGAATCCGTGAAGAGGAGTAGCAGGAGAAGGAGCATCTGAACGAGCGGAAGATGCCAACGAGCGACAACTCCCCTCAGCAGAGGTGTTGGAGCCTTGACTGGCTGATAGAGGGCGATTGACGTCGGGTGACGGAGCAAGTAACGGAGCGGGTGATGGAGCGGGGGCTGGGGCAGGCAGAACCGCCGTATCTTTATCACGGTTTTCCCAGGCCACCAAATGGCGACGCTGCATATGCTGACGCAACGCTGTAGTCCCAACATGGGCCCCCTGGCCACGCTTGACTTTCTGGCCACATAGTCGACATACGGCTACGTTTACTTCCTCGGGCGGCTTGACGAAAAATTGCCACACACCACCGCCGAGTAGGAAACTTTGCCCCCGCTACTCCTCACTGGCTGACTGCTACTTCCTCCGTGCACACCGGCACCACTACTGGCCGTGGTGGTAGGCTGCAGTGGAGCTGGTGCTACTACTCCGTGGCCGTTTGGCTCCACTGACACTGCTGCGACCCTGCTGCCTCCTGGGCAACCCACCGACTGTTTTCGCTCGCTGCCAAGCTGGCACCCTCTTCTCCTGATGATGCGGAAGAAATTACCTGATGACGACGAGGCTGCCAAGTGCGATCAACCTCCTCATCATCAAGTAGGGTCTCTGCCTCACTACTAGCCCCCTCTTCGGCTGCGTGTGGGTCAGGAGACAGACCTGTCTCTAGACCGGCTACCGAGCCACTCTCCTCGCCAGTACTTCTTCGCCTGGCTGCTGAAGAGGCGGATGTCTCCCCCCGTTCCTGACCGCCCTCTGTTAGCTCTTCCTCACTGTACAGTGGGGCTGAGCCCACAGCATGCGATACTTCGCTTGGTGAGGGAACAGCAAAAAGGACAGGGCAGGTAGAGGACACGTGATTTCAGTGGGCTTGCTGCCCCGGGCCATGCCAACTAACGGTTGTGTCTGACGTACACACCGACCGTTTGGCTGTAGGTGTCAGAGGTGTGACCTGGGAAGAGGAAGACGACCGAGCCAACCAATCGATGACGGCAGGGTTGTCGGGAGAGACACGACCGCTGGATGACACCGGGAGCACTGGCCTCTGGCTGCGACTAGTGCTGCCCGACACCCCCTTCCTCTGCTGCCACGTAACTGCTCGCTCGCCCTAACATTGCCCTCCTCTGCCACTCCTCTGCATGTTGTCTGACATACTCTTTAATTCAACGATTCTGTGTCCCTGAGTAACAATTCTGTGTCCCTGAGTAACAATTCTGTGTCTGTCCCTGAGTAACAATTCTGTGTCCCTCAGTAACAATTCTGTGTCTGTCCCTGAGTAACAATTCTGTGTCCCTAAGTAAAGTTTTCTGTGGCCCTAAGTAACGGTTCTGTGGCCCTCAGTAACAATTCTGTGTCCCGAGTAACAATTTCTGTGGCCCTCAGGTAAGTAACGGTTCTGTGGCCCTCAGTAACAATTCTGTGTCCCTCAGTAACAATTCTGTGTCTGTCCCCAGTAACAATTCTGTGTCCCTGAGTAACAATTCTGTGTCTGTCCCTGAGTAACAATTCTGTGTCCCCTGAGTAACAATTCTGTGTCCCTGAGTAACAATTCTGTGTCTGTCCCTGAGTAACAATTATGTGTCCCTAAGTAACGTGTTTCTGTGGCCCTAAGTAACGGTTCTGTGGCCCTCAGTAACAATTCTGTGTCCCTGAGTAACGTTTCTGTGGCCCTAAGTAACGGTTCTGTGGCCCCAGAGTAACAATTCTGTGTCTGTCCCCTCAGTAACAATTCTGTGTTCTGTCCCTGAGTAACAATTCTGTGTCCCTAAGTAACGTTTCTGTGGCCCTAAGTAACGGTTCTGTGGCCCTCAGTAACAATTCTGTGTCTGTCCCTGAGTAACAATTCTGTGTCCCTAAGTAACATTTCTGTGGCCCTAAGTAACGGTTCTGTGGCCCTCAGTAACAATTCTGTGTCCCTGAGTAACAATTCTGTGTGGCCCTGAGTAACAATTCTGTGCCCTCAGTAACAAATTCTGTGTCCCTCAGTAACAATTCTGTGTCCCTCAGTAACAATTCTGTGTCTGTCCCTGAGTAACAATTCTGTGTCCCTAAGTAACGTTCTGTGGCCCTAAGTAACGGTTCTGTGGCCCTCAGTAACAATTCTGTGTCCCTGAGTAACAATTCTGTGGCCCTAAGTAACGGTTTCTGTGGCCCTCAGTAACAATTCTGTGGCCCTCAGTAACAATTCTGTGTCTGTCCCTGAGTAACAATTCTGTGGCCCTAAGTAACGTTTCTGTGGCCCTAAGTAACAATTCTGTGTCCCTCAGTAACAATTCTGTGTCCCTGAGTAACGTTTTCTGTGGCCCTAAGTAACGGTGTTCTGTGGCCCTCAGTAACAATTCTGTGTCCCTCAGTAACAATTCTGTGTCTGTCCCTCAGTAACAATTCTGTGGCCCTAGTAACAATTCTGTGGCCCTAAGTAACGGTTCTGTGCCCTCAGTAACAATTCTGTGTCCCTGAGTAACGTTTCTGTGGCCCTAAGTAACGGTTCTGTGGCCTCAGTAACAATTCTGTGTCCCTCAGTAACAATTCTGTGTCTGTCCCTGAGTAACAATTCTGTGTCCCTAAGTAACGGTTCTGTGGCCCTCAGTAAACAATTCTGTGCCCTCAGTAACAATTCTGTGTCTGTCCCTGAGTAACAATTCGGTGTCCCTAAGTAACGTTGTTCTGTGGCCCTAAGTAACGGTTGCTGTGTCCCTCAGTAACAATTCTGTATCCCTGAGTAACGTTTTCTGTGGCCCTAAGTAACGGTTCTGTGGCCCTCAGTAACAATTCTGTGTCCCTCATAACAATTCTGTGTCTGTCCCTGAGTAACAATTCTGTGGCCCTAAGTAAAGTTTCTGTGGCCCCTAAGTAACGGTTTTCTGTGGCCCTCAGTAACAATTCTGTGTCCCAGAGTAACAATTCTGTGGCCCTAAGTAACGGTTCTGTGGCCCTCAGTAACAATTCTGTGTCCCTCAGTAACAATTCTGTGTCTGTCCCTGAGTAACGATTCTGTGGCCCTAAGTAACGTTTCTGTGGCCCTAAGTAACGGTTCTGTGGCCCTAAGTAACGTTTCTTCTGTGGCCCTAAGTAACGTTTTCTGTGGCCCTAAGTAACGATTATGTGGCCCTAAGTAACGTTTCTGTGGCCCTAAGTAACGTTTCTGTGGCCCTAAGTAACGTTTCTGTGGCCCTAAGTAACGATTCTCTGTCCCTAAGTAACGTTTCTGTGGCCCTAAGTAACGATTCTCTGTCCCTAAGTAACGATTCTGTGGCCCTAAGTAACGTTTCTCTGTCCCTAAGTAACGTTTCTCTGTCCCTAAGTAACGTTTCTGTGGCCCTAACTCTGTCCCTAATACAGAGCGGTCTGCCTCTCTTGAAATGACTGGAGGCAAATGGAGAATTCTAAAATGGCCGCCATTTATAGCTCGACCATTACACAGTGCTGGCTGGCTGGCTGCTGATTGGCTAATGCGATCACATGTCATTAATGAATGCATTATGGGTCAGCGCGCCTTGTCTGCGCGCCTTCCCAGACATGGCCCCCCGCTCCGTCGCCGCACATGTCCGCCGCCATTTTAGGAAAAATTTTGATTCGCGCATCCGAAGTATGCTAATTTTCAGATTCGGCGTGAATCAAAATTTTTCCAATATTCGAAACGAATTCCACTTCGCCTACTTCGATTCGCTCATCTCTAATTATATTAGTCTTTGATTGGTCATTTCCACACGAAAACAATCTCCTTCATGGTATAGGTGTGATCTTCCTCCAGGCCTTATCTTTTAGGAAAACATTATTTTGTCTTCCAAATCACACGGTGGGGGGGTCTGTGTGTGTGAGCAGACATTTCTTAAGCAAGGATTTCTTATAGTACCACAAAGCCCAGCAGGCAGAAAATATTCACACAACATATGTATTAAAGTATAAAAATAAATATTTATAAAACTTATAGAAATAGCGTATATATATATATATTCAATAGGAAATGAAATAGGCATTTTACCAAATCCATCACAGGATCAACTGAGGGCGAACTCACAGCAGAGGATTTGCCCACAACCCATAAAAAGGTTAATGGTATGGAATCGGGGCCCCTGTGTATGACAGACATGCTGAGGGAACTATTAGAATTCTGGAGTCTACAGCCAGTATAGATCTTGTCATCTCCTCCTTGGTAAGGAGAACTTGTACTGCTAATTGGAGCTGGGTATTACAGACTGTACTGAATAAAGACGGCCAATATTGGAATTGTTTGATGCATTGTTTTGTGGGTAATGTTGAAAATTGTCTCTCACTACATTGCTAGGTTTCTTCCTAGTAGTGTTGTGTATGGGGGGCACTCTGGGGCATTGTTGGACAGGTCAAAGGTATTAGTTAAAGTAAGAGAAGACACAGGAGAGGCTAAAGAGGTTGGGGTCACCAGTCTGAAAGTAGTTGTGTGTTGGAAAATGTTAGTTGGTAGGGCAGTTGCTTGTGAAGAGTTAAACAGCAGGAAGCGTGAAACTTTGAGAAGGTCCCGTGGGGAATAACTGCTTGCCTGTGTATGGTCCCATCTAAGACCCGGTCCTAACAGACATGGGGGAAAAGAGGTCCTAATGACACTGACAATAATGAGGTGTGTATTCCATTGTGGAATGTTGCTGCTGGTGATAAATGTGGTGTTAATCGCTGACTACTCAGTTGTCAAGAGTAACAGGGAAGGGGTTGGTAACCCTACAGGGTCAGGAAAATCCAGGAGGTCAGGAAATCCAGGAACCTGAAACAAGGAAACAGACAGGTGGATAGAAAGTCCAGGGGGACCCCGGTAATATTTCAGAGGAAGTGCTTGTGGAAGTACAGCTGCAAAAAGATAGGTGGGAGGTATCATTAAAGCCCATAGTGGAGTTTGTGTGGGTTGTAGAGAGGGACACCTATGGAGGCATTGAGTAGAGTTCCAATGCTATATACCGTGCTGATGGAAAACACTGAGGTGCGCATGAGAACAGCTGCTATTACACCACCTTTTATCTCCCTGAAACAGGGGCCTAAATGTCAACCAATATCTTACATTTTGGTGTAGCACTACAATACACCTCCCTCTCTTTGCCTAAGGTGTCCAAAACAATTCTTACATGTGAATGTGCACATAGTGCCCCCTTGTACTTTGCTATTAAGTTACCACTTTGGTACTACACAACACCTCCCTCTTTCCTGCATGTAAACAATATTACACACTGTCCCGTCAATTGTGTTCATGTAAAACATACCTTCATATGACTATATAAACACATTGTGCAATCCTACAACACAATGCGCGATTTTCATCAAGTGCTTTCAGTAGTGCAATCCTTATACAAAGTGCTTTACATAGTGCAGTCCTTTACAAGTGCTTCAAGCAGTGCAGTCCTTCATAATAAGTGCTCCAAACATAGAGTGACATTTTCCTTCCAATTGCTGTGACTCTCGTGCTCCCCCTCTCTGTGGACCCCACTCTCCGGAGTTCCAGGACCCCTTATTAAAAAGCAAGTCACTAGCGCTTTGTTAACCACTGCTCCCCTCCAGGTGTATGTACTCCGCCAGTGCTGGGTCTCTTATCCACTCCTCCATACCACCAGAACAATATATAGAAGGAACCAGAGAGCAATCTTCAATATTTAATAAAAATGACTCTTCCAATTACAATTACACTTACAAAATGTATCGTCTTGCATGCCAGGGCCAGCAACCGCACTCGATCTGTGTGTCCGGGATGCTCCTCCATTCCACGGAGCGGACACAAGACACCTGAAATGGGATATTTGAATTGTATTGGATGTATTGGGAGATCATTCAGTACAATGATTGTCAGGATGCAGCCTGTGTTAGACTAATTGTTGTACAGCGGAGGGATGAGATATCACAGAGAAGACCACCAACACCAACAAATATCTTCCACTGACCATGAGCAAAACATTTACTGACAGGACTGTCATACTGTTTACTGACAACTGTCATGTGATTATTTTGGCAAAATACCATCAGAATGAAGTGTTGGAGGAAGCCTGGGATCATATATATTTGTAGAGACACTTTTTCATGTTACTTGAACTGTAATGAGTCTTGTGACTCATCCTAATATCCCCTCTACTGCCTTCCATGAGTGATTATCTTGCTGAATTAGGAGAACAGAAGAGGGAAGCAAAGTAATAAGAGAACACATCACAGCTTGTCCTGTCCTGGACTTACCCCTCTAACCTGCTGCCCTAGGCAGTGGCCCATGAGTGCCCCTATGGCACATTCAGGACTGGCGGTCCTCAGTCCCATAAATAGACATCATGATGGTTACAGAGAGAGGTCCGTCCTGAATGTCACCCAGGATCTGTATACAGCATTTCTTTATATCACTTTTATATGTATACTGTATATAACAAATCACATCGATCTTCTCACTTCTCCTCCTCTGTGTTGTTTCAGTGATATGACGAGTGGGAAGGAGAGCAGAAAGTGGCTGATTCACTGCACACAGGACCACAACACCAATGTGTCACAGATATTATCACTTTTATTAGAAACTTCATCCTTTCAGTGTGTGTCTGTGTGTTACACATCTTATCTCAAAGAAGAAATCTGGGGATCTTTCGTTGATGGAGTCATTGTTCTCTATCACCCATACTCTGCAGAGACCCCTCTGCCGGATCTGTCTGATGTGAAGGATTTCCTGGATTACTACAGAAGTAAACGTGGTAAGTGAGTCATACGGAGTCCCAGATGAGAAAGGGATCTCCTGGATTCTGGATCCACTCTGAACGGCTCCACAGATCAGAGCCCATTGTAGGATCATATGATAGCTGATGTATAAATATTGTGATATGCAGAGTCTCCTTTCACATCAGAGATCCCGGATTGTATGAGATGTATGTGTGAGGAAAACTTCATTGTGATTTATTATTATTATTATTATTATTATTATTATACAGGATTTATGGTGCCAACAGTTTGCTCAGCGCTTTACATTATAATGGGAGACAATACAGTTCAATACAAGAGGGTTAGGAGGGCCCTGATCCTGTGAGCTTACAATCTAAGGTTCCATTCACATCTGAGCATAGCGCTTTTCAGCATTTTTAGGGTGATTTTTCATGCATAGTTTACCATGATTTTTTTCACATTTTTTTTCATTTTTATACAGTTTTTAGATTTTTTTCAGCTTTGGCGTTTTTTTTTTTTTTTTCTAAGTAGATCCAATGTCAATCATGTTGTCCGCTTCCACCGCCACCCAAAAAAGGAAAAAGAAAGGCTCCACTCCTGTCGCTGGCTCCCAGCTGTCTGACTGCTCTGCTGGCTTGACAGTTCTTAAATATGTAAAGGGAGGGGCCATCATGTATGTGACTCCACCCCTGTGTGACATCATTGACCCAGCATTACCCAGTCGATGATGTCACATGGGGGTGGGGTCACACAGGTGATGTCATCAGGTTGCCCCACCCCTAACTTATTTAAATATCAAGTGTAGGCGAGCGCTGGAACTATATAAGCAGCTAGCACAAAGGTATAAGTAACAGCTCCTTATAGATAAATGTATAGAAAGTACAGCTAAAATAAGTGAATAATACTAATGTGAAAGTAAAGTGCAAATATCAATCTGAAAAATAAAACTCCCCAATGGAACAGTCAAGTACAGCATATAAAAAAAAATATATAAAATGTTATATTAATAAATGTTGAAATTAGTTTAAGAAGTCATTCGATCAATGTGGAACAATAAAGTCCAGACACTTTTACCCCATTCCTGTCCAGGCCAATTTTCAGCTTTCAGCGCTATCACACTTTAAATGAATTGTGCGGTCATGCAACACTGTACCCATATGAATTTTTTAGCATTTTTTTAAAAACAGATAAAACTTTTTTTTGGTGGTATTTATTCACCACTGAATTTATTTTTTTTGCTATATAAATGAAAAAGTCCAACATTTTTGAAAAAAGTGTTTTTCTTATAAAATTTTGCAAATAATCTTTCTGCATAAATCTTGGCCAAAATGTATTTAGTTATCTTTTTAGTAAAAAGAAACCCAAATAAGTTTATAAGCAAAAATTATAATTTTTCTAATTTTTTTCTTTACATTTTTATTGTATTTCTCTTTTATATTATTATTTATGTTTTTTTTAAATACTGTCACCCTAGCAGTACAGTGTCACCATAGTGACACTGTACTATTTGTGGGTGGTGATGATTTTTTTTTTTCTTACACTGCAAAGTGATGGGTTTTGTGTGCATGCACGTCTTCAGGGGTACACCTGAAACACATTGGGTGGAGCCATTGCTGAAGGTCAGAACGGCGGCCAGCTTGGTACATGATTTATATTCAGTTTTACTGTATTTCCATGTGGATTGTCTTTTATTTAGGATACAATAAAATACTACACTACATACAATGTTTGGCTCCTGTGGTGAGCTATTCCTCATAGTAGAGGGTCCACCTGAGTTTTGTGCCATTGGCTGAGCATCCCCTACAGAGGCTTTGTTGCTGTTACCTGTTGTCCAGATGAGATGTGCTTACATGTTGTTTACCACAAGATGTCTGGTGAGTGTCCATCTGACAGGGGTGGTGGATTCCCGTTTGGATCACTTCTCAGTATTTCACCGTGATTGCCGTACCTATATTCTTACAGACAATTTTACCGCTTATATTTAACGGACTTTATATATTTTCACCTTTATGCTGCACTTTATTGTTCCGCATTGAGCGAATGACTTCTTGAACTAATATCAACATTTATTAATATAACATTTTATATAGATAGATATATATATATATATATATATATATATATCTTTTTTTTTTTTTTTTTTTTTTTTTAATACGTTGTACTTAACTGTTCCGTTGAGCAGTTTTATTTTTTAGATTGATATTTGCACTTTATTTTCACATTAGTATTATTCACTTATTTTAGCACCGCACTTTCTATACATTTTATATATTTTTAAGAACTGTCAAGCCAGCGTAAGAGTTAGACGGCCGGGAGCCAGCGTTGGGAGCGGAGCCTTTTTTTTCCTTTTTTTGGGTGGCGTTGGTGGCGGGCATCGTGATTGAGGTTGGCTCTACTTCATGGGACATTCTTTTATTTTTCTTCATTTAATAAAGGACTTGTCAAAGACTGTCTCCTGTCTTTGGGGGTGGGGGGGGTTAGCCCCTCTCACCCCAAAGTACCCTCCCATGTTGAGGGCATGTAGCCTAGTATGGTTCAGGAAAGGGGTGACCTGCTGAGCTGCATGCTCAGATAAGGGTCTGGTATGGATTTTTTTTTGGGGGGTACTCCATTTTTTTTTTTTGGCATGGGGGTTCCCCTCAAAATCCATACCAGACCCAAGGGCTTGGTATGGATGGAGGAGTGGACCCCATGCCAGTTTTTTAACGTATTTTTTAATTGCTGGCAATTCTTTCATTTACATTCAGCTGTCAGTGGGGAACCCCGCTGACAGCTGAAACATTAACACATGGCTGTCACTACTAAAATACCGCATGACTTGATAAAATAACTCATGCGGTATTTTAGCAGCATTTTTAGTGCATTCAAACTTTTTTTTTTAAAAAATTATATGCGGTATCCTACTGCATACTCGCTTAGTGAATTGTGCCCAATATCATCTATTGCATCATTTGTTGCTAAAATTACCAAAAACATGCAAATCTACCCAATTTAAGATACAAAAGTAGCTCCAAAACTTTTTGGAGCTTCAGGCGACTTGGAGTGGAGATGTGAACCATCTCCATAGAGTAATATAGATTTTTTTTTCCCCCCCTGAGCGTTTTGGAGCTTCATTTATTCCAATTTATTTTCCCATGTGGTGGGGCTGTGCCGGCACTGCACGGATTAAATGCTTGTTTTTGTGTAGGGGCTCTGAAAGTAAGGATATACTTACCTATTCCACCGATCCTCCACGCGCAAGACTGATCCCTGCTGCTCCAGCCCCCCCCCACGCTAGCAGTATTGTGAATGGGCTGTTCCTGACGTCATCATGCTTATAGACCAACTTCAGACATGAGGATGACAGGAACAGTCCACTGCTGGATGTGGGGGAGGACAGTAAGTATATCTTATCCCTGGACCCCTAGACAAAACAAGCACTTAACCCATACAGTGCTGGCACAGCCCCTCTACATGGGAAAATACAAAATTGTACCAGAGTTCTGCTTTAAGACAAGAAGTGAAGGGAAATCCCCATAGCAGGGCACAGATAGCAAACATTACCCCAATGGGGTGTTTAACACTTCTCTACTCTACTAGAAACTTAAAACAAACCTTCTGACTATACATACACTATACAAACATAAAGAAAGATTGTTTAAACCTGCTTTGCAGATAATTGTCCTCTGTGCAGAGCAGGCATGACTCCCCCATACATAATCCAGCTGCACAATTTGAAAATAAGAAGGAAAGTCCGATTGTATGATAATGAAATCTTCCAATGTGTATGTAGCTTTCATGTGATTATTCTTTTGTTCCCCCAAGTGATCTTAAAGTGTATTTACACCCAAGAACTAAAATGTCATATATTGAAGATTGGCAGTCCTTAGATGTGATGGCTGCATTCGTTTTCTGTTTTCAGGCTGTTTTCAGGCTAAGATCACTTGGCAGGACAGAAACTGAAAGGCAATCCAACATTTTATAGTTGTCACTGGAACAGGCATGAATGGTTAATTATCCAATGGGAGCACAGTATAGAAATAAATGAGAAGTCATCCAATGGGTGCACAGTATAGAAATCCATGAGAAGTCATCCAATGGGTGCATAGTATCAAAGTCATCCAATGGGTGCACAGTACAGAAATACATGAGAAGTCATCCAATGGGAGCACAATAGAAATAAATGAGAAGTCATCCAATGGGTGCACAGTATAGAAATACATGAGAAGTCATCCAATGGGTGCACATTACAGAAATACATGAGAAGTCATCCAATGGGTGCACAGTATCAAAGTCATCCAATGGGTGCACAGTACAGAAATACATGAGAAGTCACGCAATGAGTGTACAGTACAGAAATACATGAGAAGTCATCCAATGGGTGCACAGTACAGAAATACACGAGAAGTCATCCAATGGGTGCACAGTACAGAAATACATGAGATGTCATCCAATGGGAGCACAGTCAGTTCGGTTGGTTGACCATGATGAAGGGGCTTATCAGATGATATACTGTAAACTGTATACGCCGCCATAACCTTTGACACTGGACCTCGCCATATGGCAAATAAATTGGTGACATCAGTCACAGAGGGACCAGCTAAGCGGCACCAACAATTTGTGCTCTTTGAAGCTCAGTAAGCTCTGACATGACTCCGTATTACTAGCAGCGCACGCAGCGAATGAGGAAAGTGAGGCTTCCCACCTGTTAGCTAGGTGTCTCATCACGCAGTGGAAGCAAAAGACAGTTACATTACTTCCATTTTCACTGCAGAACATGTCACACCTGCAAATCATGTATTGTTTTCATTTTTTTGTCCAACCCCTGTAGGTGGAAGCTAGGCAGATGACCAGCATGAATATGGATACAGCTCTAGCCAA
This sequence comes from Staurois parvus, assembly GCA_951230385.1. NCBI lineage: Eukaryota > Metazoa > Chordata > Amphibia > Anura > Ranidae > Staurois > Staurois parvus. Next base: position 31,841 of record CATNWA010019890.1, read on the forward strand.
ATACAGGGGGAGGAGAGCTCCATTGCATGCTGGGAGCTGGTATTTATACTCTGGGAGCGCATGCGCTCTTCGTCCTTCATGGAGTGGACTGTATGTGTGGCCTTGGCTCTCCTAAAAGCTGACTGGGGGGTATGCTGCTGGTGTCACAGAGAGAGACCACCGGTTGTTCTACAAAGGCCTGTGTACACAGACATTTTGCAGCGATGGAATTGGCCTTTTATTTTGCGGTTGCACACGTTACCTTGTGGATTACACAGTCGCTTTATCCTGAGCATGGAGTAGGGGAGATACAATATTTCTTGTTTATAATTTTGTTGCCTCTGGTTGGCCTCTGCAACAAGTAAGGCCCCTTTCACATGGGCAGACTGGTGGGTCCATCTGTCTGTTTTTCAGGCAGACCTGACCGAACCATCTATTGCCCTCTATGGAGCTGTAGATGTAAACAGACTTGTGTCTTCTTACACCTGCCTGTATCTCATCAGATCCACTAAAAAACAGACGGATGGGGATCCCTTCCTCATCCATCTTGTGAATTGGATTAGATGACAGTTGGTCCATTTGCATCTGACCGGCCAAAGAGGAGAGTGAGCCGTGTCCATGTTTGCTCTGCATAAGCGGAGTGGACACAGACCTGTCATTCACCAGCTCAGTGGAGGTCAGTGGACAGATTCCCCACTGAGCAAGCAGAACGACTGGTGGAGTCCCTTTGTGTGAAAGGGGCCAAAGAAAAAATGGATGCAAAAACAAATGTAGACTGATGTAAACTGAACTGTATTGAAGATGGATGTGCAAACTGATGTAAACTGTGACTGAACGAATGCCGTTCATTGAAAGGATCCTAAGCAGGTTACATTGTTTAGATTTGCTCCACTGTTGAGTTGTAAACAGAGGTTTTGGATACAATATGCCAAATTGTTACATTGGATCTTTGCCACTCTATATCCTCTGTAAAATGAAGATTGTTAACCCATATTGTTGTGGGGTTTAACTTTGCAAACACACGTGTGTAGGGTATGCAAATTTGTTTCAGTATGTATAGTATATACATATCTTTTTTAGCAATATAATATATATATATATATATATATATACACACACTATATTGCTAAAAGTATAGGGCCAGCCCTCCAAATCATGTGATTCAGGTGTTCCAATCCCCTCCATGGACACAGGTGTATACAATCAAGCCCCTAGGCATGCAGACTGCTTCTACAAACATTGGTGAAAGAATGGGTCGCTCTCAGGAGCTCAGTGACTCCAAGCGTGGTCCCGTGATAGGTGGCCACCTGTGCAATAAGTCCATCCGTGACATTTCCTGGCTACTAAATATTCCACGCTCAACTGTTAGTGGGATTATAACAAAGTGGAAGCAACTGGGAACAACAGCCACTCAGCCACCAAGTGGTAGGCCATGGAAAACAACACAACATAAAACGCACAACAACAATGCATGGAGAGCTTCCTGGGATGGGTTTCCATGGGCCGAGCAGCTGCATCCAAGCCTTACATCACCAAGGACTCTAGAGCATGGAGATGTGTTCTCTGGAGTGACCAACTGCACTTCTCTGTCTGGCAATCCGATGGACGTGTCTCTGTTTGGCATTTGCCAGGAGAATGATACTTGCCTGACTGCATTGTGCCAAGTGTAAAGTTAGGTGAAAGGGGGATTATGGTGTGGGATTGTTTTTCAGGAGTTGGGCTTGGCCCCCTAGTTCCGGTGAAGGGAACACTTAAGGCATCAGCATACCAAGATATTTTGGACAATTTCATGCTCCCAACTTTGTGGGAAAAGTTTGGGGATGGCCCCTTATTTTCCAACATGACTGTGCACCAGTGCACAAAGCAAGGGTCATAAAGACATGGATGAGCCAGTTTGGGGTGGAGGAACTTGACTGTCCTGCACAGAGTCCTGACCTCAACCCCATAGAACACCTTTGGGATGAATTAGAGAGCAGACTGTGAGCCAGGCCTCCTCCCCCGACATCAGTGCCTGACCTGACAAATGTGCTTCTGGAAGAATGGTCCAACCTTGCCATAGACGCCCTCCTAAACCTTGTGGACGGCCTTCCCAGAAGAGTTGAAGCTGTTATAGCTGCAAAGGGCGGGGCCAACTCAATATTGAACCCTATGGACTAAGACTGGCAGGTCATTAAAGTTCATGTATGTGGGAAGGCCGGCAGCCCAATACTTTTGACAATATAGTGTATACAGTCCTGGCCAAAAATTTTGACCCCCCCCTGCATTTTTGTCAAATAATGCACCACTTCACCTAGAAAATGTTTGCAATTACAAAATTTTCAGCATTCTTATGTTTATTTCTTTTGTTTGTATTGGTATGACACAAAAAAAGCGGCAAAACAAAAAGCCAAATCTGACACATTCCACTCAAAACCCAAAAAAATGGACTGGACAAAATTAATGGTACCCTCCATGTAATATTTGGTAGCACACCCCTTGGAAAAAATAACTGAAATCAATCACTTTCTGTAACCATCAATGGGCTTCTTCCACCTCTCTACTGGAATTTTGGAGCGCTCTTCTGTCACCAACTTATCCAGGTCTCTCAGATTGGATGTAAATATACAAAAAATCCCCCTGCGCTCCACAGAACCTAGTGACCCAAAAGTTAGCTGCTATCACCTATTCTTTATACCTCAAGATATGTGCAAACAAATTATATTTATGGTGAAGCGCTCAACTTATATAAAAGTGAAAATTATCTCCTTCAAAATTAATAATAAATTATTCCAAATATACAAACTAAATAATCATCAATCTATACAAAATATCTAGTGCAACATCCCCACATACAAATTTATACGCCCCCTGGTGGTATAGTGATAATCAACTAATGCCTCGGTTGTTGATAATCTGACCTAGATTGATTAGCTCTATACGGTTGGTAATATGGTCTCCCTCTTTTACCTCTCCCTGGTTGCCCATTATATGATCCTCCTCTCTTCACAGGTCTCCACCCATTATTGGGAGTAGGATAAGATTGTGTATTGTATTGCTGGTTCTCATTATAGGTACCACGTGTAAAACTGAAGGGGTTGTTTACGTTCTAGAGTGTAACTGTGGTCTGCAGTATGTGGGACGCACTAAAAGAGCTTTGTGGGATAGATTGAGAGAACATGTGAAAAATATACAAAAGGGTAACCCAAAACATAGTGTCTCCAAACATTTAGCCAGTCATCATGGGAATGACCCCTCGGGATTGAAATTCTGGGGGGTAGAACGGTATAAAAAACATTGGAGGGGGAGCCATAAGGTGAGAACAATAAGTCAGGCGGAGTCGAAATGGATTTTTCTTATGCAAACGCTGACACCTAGAGGTTTAAATATTGAATTTGACCTCAATATTAATGATTTTTAATATTGCTTGGTTTAAGTTTAAAATGTTTAATGTATAAATTGGTGGCTTAAAGAATATATATGATTTCATTTATGTGAACATGTGGTATGGGTATTATACAGGAGTTTTTTATTAGATTATGTTTCATTGAATTTTATTAAATTTTATTAAATTATGTGGAATTAGGTGTTAATTAATTTAATTAATATTTCTTCAAATGTATAAATTAACCTCCTTAGCGGTTTTCCCGAGTGTAGCTCGGGGTAGAATTTCTATACCACAAGCGTTAACCCCGAGCTACACTCGGGCTTACCATGCGGCGTTGCTCTGGGGGTCCCTGCAGCACTTACCTTGTCCTTCGTTCCCACGATGTGTCCCCTGCAGCGTCCCCGGCCATCTCCTCCGGCCGATGCCGGCATCCGGCTTCTGTGTTCCGGTCCCTGTGACGTCGGGACGTACGGGCGCTGCCGGCGGCGGGAAATTTAAAAAATTTAAAAAATGTTTTTTTTTTTTTTTCAATTTTAAATAGTAAAACATTGCTGTTTCATCCCATTTCACATACATATTGTCCCGAGTGCTTTGTCCGGCGCCCTGCCTGCATTTTGTCTGTTCTTTTTGCCTGGAAACTTAGAAAAGTCCATGGCGTCCAAAAAGCGTCCCTTTACGTCAAAAGCGGTTTTAGACCGGCTAGAGAACAGCGATAGTAAATCAGAACCACTTGCAGAATTGAGTGATAATGATTTGTGGGGAAATTTTCCTAAAAAATTACAGCCTACAATAAAAAACTATTTCCATGCGAAAAAATGGTACCGCTTTCAGCACAAAAAAATCAGAAGGAATCATACCGCCAAGGAGGTTAATATGTTTTAATATGATTATAATATATTAAATCAATTTTATGAAATGGGGTAGTTTTAAAATATGTCTATGGGGGAGTGGAATTATTTGCAGTGGATATGTGTGATTTAATTTTACACATATATTGATTAATCCCTTTATCATGTGTATATATCTCCATACATATATTCATTTATCCTTTTGTTATTTATATATCTATATATAGATATATTTTATAGAGTATATATTAATTTTAATATTTTTATATGAATCAATTTGTTTAAATAAAGTATTTTGCCATTGGGGAGGGAATTTAATTAGTTTAGGAACAGTAGAGAAGGCATAATGGGAAACCAGGGGAAGTAGCGGCGGTTCTCGGCCGTCCTATGCATATCGGGCTCCAAGAAAATGGAGGTAATACACGCCCCTTGCAAATTATCCTAAGAGGTTTAAAAGGAAGTTCTGTCATCCAATGCGGCATCCTGAAGAAGCCACGTGATCGTGGCGCAACGCGTCAACGTATTTCCGGTCATAGGGGTGACGTACTTCCGGTTCCGGGTTCGGATGCCATCTTTGTACACCTGAGTATACCCATAGCACATGGGAAACTGCTTCTCTCTGTTGGAGGATATGTGAGTGTGTTTTTGCTATATATCTCTGAGTGCATTAAAACAATGTTGCACTATGGAGGTCTGTTTTTTCTTGCATATGCGCCCTGTGTTTGAGTCCGTATTGTGAGGGGAGTTATTTGAGTGGAACTCACTGCCTGGAGGAGGATCTTGATTAAGTCGGTGGAGGCAGTGGAGGAGAAAAACCTGGCAGAGATATATTATATATAAAGCTTTGTGACCCGCAAGGGTCGAATGTGGAAGGTGAGGGGCACTTTGGCTATTATTGTTGAGGGGAGTCACATCAAGAATTTCACGAAGAGCACAATTGCAGCATGGAGTGAAGTTATTGAACACTTTTATTATTTTGCACAGTGTGGCATCACAAATAATTTTGAATTGATTTTTCATTTAATTGATTTTATTTAATTGGATATATGTATCACTGTGCACAGTTCAAGAGCCATTAGTTGATTATCACTATACCACCAGGGGGCGTATAATTTGTATGTGGGGATGTTGCACTAGATATTTTGTATAGATTGATGATTATTTAGTTTGTATATTTGGAATAATTTATTATTAATTTTGAAGGAGATAATTTTCACTTTTATATAAGTTGAGCGCTTCACCATAAATATAATTTGCTCTCAGATTGGAAGGGTTCCTTTTCCCAACTGCTCTTTAGAGATCTCTCCACAGGAGCTCTATTAGATTGAGATCTGGATCTGGGCTCATTTCTGACCAGTTCAGTACTTTCTAGTGCTTTGTCTGAAACCATTTTTGTGTGGTTTTTTGACGTGTGATTTGGGTTGTTGTCCTGCTGTAATACCCATGACCTCCGATGTAGACCCAACTTTCTGACACCGGGCCTTACATTGCCCCCAGAATTCTTTGGTAGTCTTCAGATTTCATAATGCCATGCACACAGTCAAGACATCCAGTGCCTGAAGCAGCAAAGCAACCCCAAAACATAAATGAGCCCCCCACCATGTGTGACTGTAGGGACTGGATTATTTTCTTTAACCTCTTACCTACCGTGCTATAGCCGAAAGACGGACACAGCTGATCATGTGATACGGTAGATGGCAAATCACAGCAGCCTTTTACCACATGATCAGCTGTGTCCAATGACACAGTAGATTACCAGGTAAATACAGTTGCCGGTTATCAGCTGCACTGATCATCAGGAATGCCCATCAGTGGCGCCTATCAGTGCCCATGAGTGCAGCATCATCAGTACCAGCTCATCAGTGCTGCCTATCAATGCTTCCTATCAGTGCCCATCAGTGCTGCCTATCAATGCAGCCTCATCAACGCACATCAGTGAGAAAAATTACCTGTTTCAAAGTTTTATAATAGAAACAAAGAAACTTTTTTTTTCAAATTGTGTTTATAGTGCAAGAAATAAAACGCCTATTGGTGATCAAATACCACCAAAAGAAAGCTCAATTTGTGTAAAAAAAAAAATCTAAAAATTTCATATGGGTACAGTGTTACATGACCGCTCAATTGTCAAAATGTGAGAGCACTGAAAGCAGAACATTGGCCTGGGCAGGAAGGGGATATAAGTACCCGGTAGGTGAGGGGTTAAAGGCCTCATTGCTTTTTCTGAATACAGTAGAATGATGGGCTTTAACCAAAAGCTGTCATTTTGTTTTGTCTGTCCAACTCCAATTTGGATTTTTGATGTTTCTGTGTCAGCAGTGGGGTCCTCCTGGATCTCCTACCATAGCGTCCCTTTTCATTCAGATGGGATGTATAGTGCGAGCTGACACAGGTGTACCCGGTGCCTGAATGTCAGCTTGAATTTGTCTGGAAGTTGATCGAGGTTGATCCTTCATTGCAATCTTTGATCAGTTTTTCTCTTTTGTCCACATTCAGGGAGATTAGCTACAGTGCCATGGGCTGTAAACATCTTCACAATGTTGCGCACAGTGAACACAGGAACATTGAGATCTCTGGAGATGGATTTGTAACCTTAAGGTTGTCAATGCTATTCCACAATTTTTTGTTCTCCAATCATCAGACAATTATTTGCTGCTCTTTCTCTTCTCCATGTTCCACGTGGCACACAGAGACACACAACAGAAAGGTGGAGTCCATTTTTCACCTTTGTAACTGCTGGTGTGATTTCTATATTGTCAGCACCTGGTCAATGATACAGGGGAGTTTAACTACAAATTACAAGAGCATCGCAAAATTGGAATGCAATTATTTCTTAAAATTTTCAGAAGGTGCCAGTAATTTTGTCCAGTCCATTTTTGGAGTTTTGCATAGAATGTGTCAGATTTGGCTTTTTGTTTAATCCAAATTTTTGTGTTATTCCAATACAAACAAAATTTATAATCATCAGAATGCCGAAACATTTGTAATTGCAACAATTTTCGGGGAGACATAGTACATTATCTGACAGGAAAAATAAATAATTATATATATACAGTTATGTTCAAAATAATAGCAGTGTGTTGAAAAAAGTGAATAAAACTGAAAATCCTTCTAATAGCTTTTATTTCCATCCACACAAATGCATTGGGAACACGACACATTCTATTCCAAATCAAAACGAAGAAAAATAGATCAAATTTGTGTTGTTCCTCTAACAAAATTGAAGAAAAGTGAATATTAGACGGTTCAAAAAAATGGCAGTGTTTGTATTCTTCTTTACAAACTCAAACATTCACTATATAAACTGAGAAATGTTTGAAGATTTTGCTTTCCTTTGAATGACTTCATGAATATTTGGTTGTAGTCGCACTGTTTCTGAGAACTGCTGTACATCTGTGTTGCATGGAGTCACCCAACTTCTGGCCCCTGTGATCAGGTATTCCAGCCCAGGATGATTGGACCACATTCCACAGTTCTTCTCTATTTCTTGGTTTTGCCTCAGAAACTGCATTTTTGATGTCACCCCACAAGTTTTCTATTGGATGAAGATCCGGGGATTGGGCTGGCCACTCTATAACGTCCATCTTGTTGGTCTGGAACCAAGATGTTGCACGTTTACTGGTGTGTTTGGGGTGGTTGTCTTGTTGGAACACCCATTTCAAGGGCATTTCCTCTTCAGCATAAGGCAGCATGACCTCTTCAAGTATTCTGATGCATTCAAACTGATCCATGATCCCTGGTATGCGATGAATAGGCCCAACACCGTAGTATGAGAAACATCCCCATATCATGATGCTTGCACCACCATGCTTCACTGTCTTCACAGTGTACTGTGGCTTGAATTCAGTGTTTGGGGGTCGTCTGACAAACTGTCTCCGCCCACTAGACCCAAAAAGAACAATCTTGCTTTCATCAGTCCACAAAATGTTGCGCCATTTCTCTTTAGGCCGGTCAATGTGCTCTTTGGCAGATTGTAACCTCTTCAGCACATGTCTTTTTTCCAACAGTGGGACTTTGCGGGGACTTCTTGCAGATAGCTTGGCTTCACAACGGCGTCTTCTAATTGTAACAGTCCTCACAGGGAACGTCACACCTTCTTTCATCTTCCTGGAGCTGATTGTTGGCTGAGTCCGCGCCATTTTGGCTATTCTTCTATCCATTTGAATGGTAGTTTTTCGCTTTCTTCCACATCTTTCAGGTTTTGGTTGCCATTTTAAAGCATTTGCCATCATTTTAGCTGAGCAGCCGATCATTTTCTACAATTCTTTATATGTTATCCCCTCTCCAATCAACTTTTTAATCAATGTACGCCGTTCTTCTGAACAATGTCTGGAACGACCCATTTTCCTCAGAATTTCAGAGAGAAATGCACTGTAACCAGCATGTCCAACATTTGCTGCCTTCCTTCCTTAAATAAGGGCAATGATTGCCACCTGTTTTTCAAAGAATGAATGACCTCGCTAATAGAACTCCACACTGCTATTATTTTGAACACGCCCCTTTCAATGAGTGATTCAATGACACAGAATCAGCAGCATGCATGTCATGACTGTTGGGTCTGTTGGATTTCTATGACTCTACTACACCTGCTAGTAAATTATTTGCCATGTAGAAATATAATTTCCACCAAAAACAGTGATTGATCCGGTTAGTGATGTCTGACTGCTATTATTTTGAACACAACTGTATATATATACTGCTAAACAAATTAATGGAACACGTTTTAATCATAGTCTAGCATCAAATCAGTGAAACTCCTGGGATATGGATCTGGTCAATTAAGTAGCAGAGGGGGTTGTTAATCAGTTTCTGCTGCTTTGGTGTTAATGAAATTAGCAACAGGTGCGCTAGATGGGCAACAGTGAGACAACCCCCAAAACAGGAATGGTTTTACAGGTGGAGGCCACTGACGGTTTTTTCCCTACTCTTATTTTCTGACTGTTTTTCACTAGTTTTGCATTTGGCTAGGGTCAGTGTCACTCCTGGTAGCATGAGGCCATACCTGGACCCTACAGAGGTTGCACAGGCAGTCCAACTCCACCAGGATATCACATCAATACGTACCATTGCCAGAAGGTTTGTTGTGTCTCCCAGCACAGTCTCAAGAGCATGGAGGAGATTCCAGAAGACAGGCAGTTACTCTAGGAGAGCTGGACAGGGCCGTAGAAGGTCCTTAACCCATCAGCAGGACCGATATCTGCTCCTTTGTGCAAGGAGGGACAGGATGAGCCCTGCCAGAGCCCTACAAAATGATCTCGAGCAGGCCACTGGTGTGAATGTCTCTGACCAAACAATCAGAAACAGACTTCATGAGGGTGGTCTAAGGTTCTTACATCCTCTAGTGGGCCCTGTGCTCACTGCCTGCACCATAGAGCTGGATTGGCATTTGCCATTGAACACCAGAATTGGCAGGTCCACCACTGGTGCCCTGTGCTTTTCACAGATGAGAGCAGGTTCACCCTGAGCACATGTGACAGACGTAAAAGGGTCTGGTGAAGCCGTGGAGAACATTCTGCTTCCTGTAACATGGTTCAGCATGACTGTCTTGGTGGTGGGTCAGTGATGGTCTGGGGAGGCATATCCATGGAGGGACGCACAGACCTCTACAGGCTAGACAATGGCACCCTGACTGCCATTAGGTATTGGGATTAAATCCTTGGACCCATTGTCAGACTCTTCGCTGGTGCAGTGGGTCCTGGGTTCCTCCTGGTGCACGAAAATGCCCAACGTGGTGAGAGTATGCAGGCAGTTCCTGGAGGATGAAGGAATTCATACCATTGAATGCCCCCCACGCTCGCCTGATCTAAATCCAATAGAACACCTCTGGGATGTCATGTTTTGGTCCATCTGATGCCACCAGGTTGCACCTCCACTGTCCAGTGATGTCCTGGTCCAGATCTGGAAGGAAATCCCCCAGGACATCATCCGTGGTCTCATTAGGAGCCTCCCCCGACATTGTCAGGCATGCATACAAGCACATGAGGGCCATACAAACTACTGAGGCCCATTCTGAGTTGCTGCAATGACATTTCACCAAAATGGACTCACCTGCTGCATCATTTTTTCACTTTGATTTTCGGGGTGTCTTTGAATTCAGTCCTCTGTAGGTCGATCATTTTCATTTCCATCAAACGATGGGGCGTCCTTACGTTCCTCACACATTACCCCGTCCATGTCAGTATAGAGATCCAGCAGGAGATTTTTCCCCATTGAGATCTGATGGGTTCCTTTAATTTTTTGAGCAGTATGTACAGTGTTTCTTTGTTGTTTGTAGTATATAAGTAATGCAGAAAAAAAAACCACATAAAACAATGCTGTAAATCTATAAAATGGTGATAACTGATAGAAGAATGAAATGAAAATAATGTATAGTAGTAGCATATGTATATCATTGTATATATGAGTTTTTATTATTGTGATGTTAGTAAGGTTGTAGGGGAGAATAGTGTGTTTGTTAATAGCTTTGATTATATTGATTAGATGTATTTTTTTGTTGTTTTATAATTATGTTTTTTTCTATATATAAACCAAGAATGTGTAGTGTCCTAACTTCTCATCCAGACATATAAATGAAATAAAGTACCGTATTTTTGCTCCATAAGACGCACCTAAGTTTTAGAGGAGAAAAACAAGAAAAAAAAATATTCTGAACCAATGGACTGCAGACATAGTACCAGGGGCGTATTTATAACAAGGCAAACAAACCAATTGCCTAGGGTGGCATTTTTTCAGGGGGGGCAGCATAATTTTTCAGGGGGGCAGAGGCATTTTTGAGGGGGCAGCACTGCCCTCCCGAAAGAAGGATGGAAGAAAGGACACATGCAGCACGGGAACCAGGTGGAATCTGAGAGACGCTGTGGGCTGCTTGATGGTGTATGCAGAGCCTGACTCTTGTTCCTGGGGATGTCTGGAGGTGTGAAGGTGAATGTCCTCTCTGTCACTGGGGTGTGGGGGGAGGTTGTGAGTGTATGAGGGGTGGTGGTAGTGGAAGGCTCTCTCAGGTAGGGGGTGTTGTTGGTCAATATCAGGCTCTTATCATGGGGGAGGGGGTGTTTGTCAGTGTCAGGGCCTCTCCATGATGGGAAGGGGGGATTTTTGTGTTGCCTAGGGCAGCACGAAACCTAAATACACCACTGCATAGTACAGGAGATGACCAGAGACTGCAGACATAGTACAGGAGATGACCAGAGACTGCGGACATAGTACAGGAGATGACCAGAGACTGCAGACATAGTACAGGAGATGACCAGAGACTGCGGACATAGTACAGGAGATGACCAGAGACTGCGGACACGGTACAGGAGATGACCAAAGACTGCAGACACAGTACAGGAGATGACCAGAGACTGCGGACATAGTACAGGAGATGACCAGAGACTGCGGACACGGTACAGGAGATGACCAGAGACTGCGGACACAGTACAGGAGATGACCAGAGACTGCGGACACAGAACAGGGGATGATCAGAGACTGCGGACACAGAACAGGGGATGACCAGAGACTGCGGACACAGAACAGGGGATGACCAGAGACTGCGGACACAGAACAGGGGATGATCAGAGACTGCGGACACAGAACAGGGGATGACCAGAGACTGCGGACACAGAACAGGGGATGACCAGAGACTGCGGACACAGAACAGGGGATGACCAGAGACTGCGGACACAGAACAGGGGATGACCAGAGACTGCGGGTACAGTACAGGGGATGACCAGAGACTGTGGACACAGTACAGGAGATGACCAGAGACTGCGGGCACAGTACATGGGATGACCAGAGACTGCGGACACAGTACGGGGGATGACCAGAGACTGCCGACACAGTACAGGGGATGACCAGAGACTGCGGGCACAGTACAGGGGATGACCAGAGACTGCGGGCACAGTATAGGGGATGACCAGAGACTGCGGGCACAGTACAGGGGATGACCAGAGACTGCGGACATAGTACAGGAGATGACCAGAGACTGCGGACACAGTACAGGGGATGACCAGAGACTGCGGACATAGTACAGGAGATGACCAGAGACTGCGGACAGTACAGGAGATGACCAGAGACTGCGGACAGTACAGGGATGACCAGAGACTGCGGACACAGTACAGGAGATGACCAGAGACTGCGGACACAGTACAGGGGATGACCAGAGACTGCGGACACAGTACAGGGGATGACCAGAGACTGCCGACACAGTACAGGGGATGATCAGAGACTGCGGACACAGTACAGGAGATGACCAGGGACTGCGGGCACAGTACATGGGATAACCAGAGACTGCGGACACAGTACAGGAGATGACCAGAGACTGCGGACACAGTACAGGGGATGACCACAGACTGCGGACATAGTACAGGAGATGACCAGAGACTGCGGACATAGTACAGGGGATGACCAGAGACTGCGGACAGTACAGGGGATGACCACAGACTGCTGACACAGTACAGGAGATGACCAGAGACTGCGGACACAGTACAGGGGATGACCAGAGACTGCGGGCACAGTACATGGGATGACCAGAGACTGCGGACACAGTACAGGAGATGACCAGAGACTGCGGACACAGTACAGGGGATGACCACAGACTGCGGACATAGTACAGGAGATGACCAGAGACTGCGGACATAGTACAGGGGATGACCAGAGACTGCGGACAGTACAGGGGATGACCACAGACTGCTGACACTGTACAGGAGATGACCAGAGACTGCGGACACAGAACAGGGGATGACCAGAGACTGCGGACACAGAACAGGGGATGACCAGAGACTGCGGACGTAGTACAGGAGATGACCAGAGACTGCGGACACAGTACAGGAGATGACCAGAGACTGCTGACACAGTACAGGAGATGACCAGAGACTGCGGACACAGTACAGGAGATGACCAGAGACTGCGGGCACAGTACATGGGATGACCAGAGACTGCGGGCACAGTACAGGAGATGACCAGAGACTGCGGACACGGTACAGGGGATGACCAGAGACTGCAGGCACGGTACAGGAGATGACCAGAGACTGCGGACACAGAACAGGGGATGATCAGAGACTGCGGACACAGAACAGGGGATGACCAGAGACTGCGGACACAGAACAGGGGATGACCAGAGACTGCGGACACAGAACAGGGGATGATCAGAGACTGCGGACACAGAACAGGGGATGACCAGAGACTGCGGACACAGAACAGGGGATGACCAGAGACTGCGGACACAGAACAGGGGATGACCAGAGACTGCGGACACACAGATGACCAGAGACGGGATGACCAGGATGACCAGACTGCGGACACAGAACAGGGGATGACCAGAGACTGCGGACACAGAACAGGGGATGACCAGAGACTGCGGACACAGAACAGGGGATGACCAGAGACTGCGGGTACAGTACAGGGGATGACCAGAGACTGCGGACACAGTACAGGAGATGACCAGAGACTGCGGGCACAGTACATGGGATGACCAGAGACTGCGGACACAGTACGGGAGATGACCAGAGACTGCCGACACAGTACAGGGGATGACCAGAGACTGCGGACACAGTACAGGGGATGACCAGAGACTGCGGGCACAGTATAGGGGATGACCAGAGACTGCGGGCACAGTACAGGGGATGACCAGAGACTGCGGACACAGTACAGGAGATGACCAGAGACTGCGGACACAGTACAGGGGATGACCAGAGACTGCGGACATAGTACAGGAGATGACCAGAGACTGCGGACAGTACAGGAGATGACCAGAGACTGCGGACAGTACAGGGATGACCAGAGACTGCGGACACAGTACAGGAGATGACCAGAGACTGCGGACACAGTACAGGGGATGACCAGAGACTGCGGACACAGTACAGGGGATGACCAGAGACTGCCGACACAGTACAGGGGATGATCAGAGACTGCGGACACAGTACAGGAGATGACCAGGGACTGCGGGCACAGTACATGGGATGACCAGAGACTGCGGACACAGTACAGGAGATGACCAGAGACTGCGGACACAGTACAGGGGATGACCACAGACTGCGGACATAGTACAGGAGATGACCAGAGACTGCGGACATAGTACAGGGGATGACCAGAGACTGCGGACAGTACAGGGGATGACCACAGACTGCTGACACAGTACAGGAGATGACCAGAGACTGCGGACACAGTACAGGGGATGACCAGAGACTGCGGGCACAGTACATGGGATGACCAGAGACTGCGGACACAGTACAGGAGATGACCAGAGACTGCGGACACAGTACAGGGGATGACCACAGACTGCGGACATAGTACAGGAGATGACCAGAGACTGCGGACATAGTACAGGGGATGACCAGAGACTGCGGACAGTACAGGGGATGACCACAGACTGCTGACACAGTACAGGAGATGACCAGAGACTGCGGACACAGAACAGGGGATGACCAGAGACTGCGGACACAGAACAGGGGATGACCAGAGACTGCGGACGTAGTACAGGAGATGACCAGAGACTGCGGACACAGTACAGGAGATGACCAGAGACTGCTGACACAGTACAGGAGATGACCAGAGACTGCGGACACAGTACAGGAGATGACCAGAGACTGCGGGCACAGTACATGGGATGACCAGAGACTGCGGACACAGTACAGGAGATGACCAGAGACTGCGGACACGGTACAGGGGATGACCAGAGACTGCGGGCACAGTACAGGAGATGACCAGAGACTGCGGACATAGTACAGGGGATGACCAGAGACTGCGGACATAGTACAGGAGATGACCAGAGACTGCGGACATAGTACAGGAGATGACCAGAGACTGCGGACATAGTACAGGAGATGACCAGAGACTGCGGACATAGTACAGGAGATGACAGAGACTGCGGACAGTACAGGAGATGACCAGAGACTGCAGACACAGTACAGGAGATGACCAGAGACTGCGGACACAGTACAGGAGATGACCAGAGACTGCGGACACAGTACAGGAGATGACCAGAGACTGCGGACACAGTACAGGAGATGACCAGAGACTGCGGACACAGTACAGGAGATGACCAGAGACTGCGGACATAGTACAGGGGATGACCAGGAACTGCAGACACAGTACAGATGACCAGAGACTGCAGACATAGTACAGATGACCAGAGACTGCAGACAGTACAGGGGATGACCAGAAACTGCAGACCTTTGGGGAGGGAGGGGGAGTGGGTACCTGAATTTAACAGGTAACTGGTCCCACTTCCGTGGAGTTGTCCTTCTTTTAGTGTGGGCACCGGCTGTGACTCTGCTGCAGGACCTTACCTGTTCCTCGGTCCAGCACTGTGCAGTCTTCCCGCACCGGCTTCTTCCTGCGACGGCTTCTGTGACAGCCGAGTGCCCACTGCGCATGCGCGAGAATTGCAGCGTTTTGTGAATGGCCCGGCGTCTTCTGGGACTTGTCATGTGTTCCAGAAGACGCCGGACCATACACAAAGCGCTGCGCTTCTCGTGCATGCGCAGTGGGCACCCGGCTGCCACAGAAGCCGTCGCGGGAAGAAGCCGGTGCTGGAAGACTGCACAGCGCTGGACCGAGGAACAGGTAAGGTCCTGCAGCAGCGAAGAGCTTAATGGCCGGCCCGGTATTCTGACATGGTGGCCGCATAAATACTGGACCAGCCGCTCCATATTCGCTCCATAAGACGCACTGACATTTTCCCCCCTTTTTTTTGGTGAAAAAAAGTGCGTCTTATGGAGCAAAAAATGCGATAATCCTCCAGTAATCCCATGCAAGATAAATCCACACTACAATAAATGTCCAACTCCAAAATCACAGAATGTCCAAATTAGTGTGTTTAACAATCACTTTCCAGAAGACGTGCTTGTCCCAAGATACCCTCCCTGCTCACCTTTAAGTCTGACCTACAAATTATAATAGGCCAAATACATTTATACAGAAAGTGAATCCTTTCATGTGACAACTAATCTAGAATTTCTGCACTCAATCACAACTCAGAAAACGTGTATGTAAAAAACAAAAATAGATATCATAGTGCAACACCATTTAAATTAAAGCTAATGATTGAGTGCATACAACATATGTGCTCACATTACAACAAAACACACCCTGCACTCCACAACAGTGTTGTAAAGTGTTCACTTCATCCAACATATATATACGTGCTTCCCATCACCAATGAGTGTGCCATGCACTCACCTTCTTCCTTGACCCATATATCATATAAGTCATAAGCACTATAAATGTTGGTAAATCTTGCTTGTCCACCGCTATCCCTTAATAGCTATTTCCTGCTACTTGCCCTTTAAGAGACCGGATTTCAGCTTCCCACCAGGATGGTAAATGCTCCGGGGAAAAGAGGACAAATCATAGTGCAACCCCATAAAAAAGATTTCCTTTATGAAGCTATTAAAATCTTTAAATGAGTCCTTCTCTCTAGTTCTCTAGTCTCCTCCTCTCATGCCCGCCTCCAGGACTTCTCCAGGGTGTCACCCATCCTCTGGAACTCCCTGCCCCAACCCATCAGATTATCACCTACTCTCCTCTCCTTTAGGCGCACCCTGAAAACCCATCTCTTCAGGGAAGCCTACCCCACCCCCTGCTAACTTGCCGACCTCCTCCACTCTTCCTACCACTCCATCCCCCACAGCTATCTCCTCCTGTGCCACCACCCCCTCCCTCCTAGATTGTCAGCTCGAAAGAGCAGGGCCCTCAATCCCCTCATGTTTTGCATTGTATTGGTATTGTTCTGTCACATGTTCTGTCCCCCTTTGTAATGTACAGCGCTGAGCGAACTATTGGCGCTTTATAAATACTGTATAATAATAATAATAATAATATTATTAATTTTAATAATGCAATTGTACCTGACAGTTACACTATTGAATATATGCCACTGCATATAAATAGTTCAGCCTAAAGGTGGCATCTGCTGGCTGAAAGCTTTCTATTTATCATTGGGGTCTCCAACCTGCATGTAAGGACTAAGTCACAGCTGATATAGTGGTCACACGATCAGGAGCCACTCTGATTGGCTCCTGATCATCAGTGGAGACCCAGACTGCTGGGATTGAGAGCCTCCAGCCGTGCAAAGTGTCACCTTCAGGATTTCAAAGGCGAGAATATTTAATAATGTATTTACTGCTTTGTGCTGAGGAATAATAAAAAAAAAATGATTGCAGAAAGGAAGGGATAACACATTTGTGAATGGAGAGTACAGCCAGACATACACTTCAGTCTGATTGTACAATCTACTATGTTTTTACTATAAATGTTGAATGTAGGAATTGTGTTTTGTTGACCATCTCCTTAGAGCTACAGTATGCTTGGAAGGTTCTTACATGTATTGTCTAGTTTATAGTCTTGTCTACTCTGTAGGTCCAGGAAACATAAAAGTTGTGATAAGTGATGGGAAATATATAAATTCAGAGAGACAGATTATAGCCCGATGGATGGAGGGGGGATACCCGGACTGTGAACTCCTGACCCTGAGCAAAGAAGAAGTGAAATATCTGATTAAACATAAAATAAACCCTCTATCAGTGGAGAGAAGAATGGCCAATAAACTCCGACACATCCACCACATCCTAAAGGAGGCTTCAGGTAATGGAGACATTTCAGTAATTTATTCCTCTATTATCCTCCTATAAATACATTGGGTTTTTATGAATATTAAGTAGCACGATTATGACTGCTTCCTCCTGCCTCTGAAAGGCATTTACAGAGCTTAGGTTGGGAGATTCAAATCAACTAATCTGAATATCTATTGTGTTCCAGCCAATCCCTGGGGAGGAGTGCCCATTAGGGGTTGGAATTGAGATAATTAGTCTGAGACACTGGAGAGAAAGGTTCCTTCTCCCCAGGAGGGTTCCAGAGGTGCAGGAACTTCTGCTTCCAGGCTATCTGTGGACTGACAGCTGCTCTAGGAGGCCTTGGAAGTGCCAGGATTAAAGGATTAAATTGACTTTGCTTAGAACTTCCTGCAGAACCACACCATTAAGGGATCTGGTCCTGAGAGGTGCTATCTCATTCACTGGGTTGTGCCTGGAGGAACCTGGGAGGTGGCTTATGTCCTGGGGACTTGCGAGTAGAGACCCTAAATTCATCATTGAGACTGTATACTGGATGATGCATTCGGTACCAGTAACTGTGCACGGGTGCAAGGTAACCAGATGGCCAAAAACTTGTCTTATGGTCTCCAGCTGTGAGGCCTTAGACTGTTCAATATTCGCAATTACAAAGGAGAAGATTAAATGCCAAAGAGACTTACCTCATGGTCCCCAGCTGTGAGGCCTTAAAGTGATTGTAAAGGTACAATTTTTATTTTTTAAATATAACAACCATGTTATACTTACCTACTCTGTGCAGTGGTTTTGTACAGATCAGCCCCAATTCTCCTCTTCTCGGGTCCCCCGCTGGTGCTCCTGGCTCCTCTTTTCTGTTGCGTGCCCCCACAACAAGCAGATTACTATGGGGGGAACCCGAGCAGGCATGTTCCCAAGCCACTGCTCCATCTGTCCATTCACACATGCAGCCATGGCTTGGCCCCACCCCCTCTCCTCATTGGTTGACTGGCTGTGATTGACAGCAGCAGGATCCAATGGCTGACGCTTTCTGTCTCAGCCAATGAGGATGCAGAAACTCAGGACAGCCAAGGCTGTCATGCACATCTATGGACTGCAATGGGGTTCAAGTATTAGGGGGGGCTGGGGGCACTGCTGCACACAGAAGGTTATATACCTTCATACATAGAATGCATGAAGGTAAAAAGTCTTGAGACTTTACAACCACTTTAACCTGTTCAGAAAGACTTGTCCATTTACAAATATATGTAAAAATGACTTTTTTATATATAAAAAAAAACCTGAAGAATATATTTTAATAAAATATATTTTTAAAAATATATTCTTCAGAATTTTTTTAACATAAAAAAGTAATTTTAACATATATTTTTATTTATATTTGTAAATGCATTCCAAAAATGTAGATTTGTATTTTTATATTCAAATGGTATTTATTGAAAAAATTTTCCAACATACAAAAACATAAACATATTAACAATAACCTGGAAAGGTTCACATGAAGGATCATAATGCATGAGTAGAAAATAGGAGTATAGGATCCCCACCAAGAGGCCGGGGATCTTTTAGGTTCTAATTGTATACATGAGAGGTATGCTCATTGTCATGCGAACCGTTCTAGAGGAATATATATTATAAATGGGAGATGGGGGGGGGAAAGAAAAGAAGAGAGGGCACCAGCGGAGTACAGGTTACGTGCATTACAATGGGTAGTATTTGTAATCATTTTACAGAGCAATTTGGGTTTTTTAGCCATCGAGACCATTGGTTATTAAATTTGTGAGAGGAGGAGTTTTGGAGAGCTATCCGTCTTTCCATTTCTAGATTTGTATTTTTAAAGATATACAGTATATTTGAAATGTATTTTTAAAAATATTTTTCATATATTTTGTAATAAAAACTCATTTCAACATGCAGTATATATATTTATTGAAATATATTTGGAAATATATTGAATATGGACAAAATTGTAGCATTTCAAATATATGTCAATATATTTGGGAAGAATAGTTTTAAAATATATTTCAGATATACTTTTCTTCCATATGGGGGTGTGGTCTTTGTATAGGGAGTATGTACCAATGGAGGGGGTTATCCTCACATTTTCAAACACCTAAAGGGCCCCTGTCAGAGATGTAGAGAGACTGCCTTGGCTGAACTCTGTTTCTGTAGATGTCTTTCCACAATGTCTCATATTTATCTTTTGTTCTTTACAGAGAAAAAACGCAAAAATAACCTAATGAAGGTAAGGAATAGATATGCGATGATAATTTGTGACCAAGGGTGTGATTCTCCCAAATCATAGTTTAAAGCCCACATCCAGGAAACTTTAAAATGTGGGGATGTACCTGCAGTACAAGTGTTAATTGCTTGTTTAAAGGGTTCCACGCTGCCCTGTAGCAGAAATACTGCTACAGGGAGGCATGGGTGTGTAAAATCATACATATATATATATACGTATATACGTAGATTTGATGGTGTAGCACTAATACCATGTAATAAATGACATAAAAAATAAAGGACTCGATATTAAATGGGTGAATACACAAATAATATGAATAAATATATACAGTTGTGTTCAAAATAATAGCAGTCAGACATCACTAACCGGATCAATCGCTGTTTTTGGTGGAAATGATATTTCTACATGGCAAATAATTTCCTAGCAGGTGTAGTAGAGTAATAGAAATCCAACAGACCCAACAGTCATGACATGCATGCTGCTGATTCTGTGTCATTGAATCACTCATTGAAAGGGGCGTGTTCACAATAATAGCCGTGGGGAGTTCTATTAGTGAGGTCATTCATTCTTTGAAAAACAGGTGGCAATTATTGCCTTTATTTAAGGAAGGAAGGCAGCAAATGTTGGACATGCTGGTTACAGTGCATTTCTCTCTGAAATTCTGAGGAAAATGGGTCGTTCCAGACATTGTTCAGAAGAACAGCGTACCTTGATTAAAAAGTTGATTGGAGAAGGGAAAAAACATATAAAGAAGTGCAGAAAATGATCGGCTGCTCAGTTAAAATGATTGCAAATGCTTTAAAATGGCAACCAAAACCTGAAAGACGTGGAAGAAAGCGAAAAACTACCATTCAAGTGGATAGAAGAATAGCCAAAATGGCGCGGACTCAGCCAACAATCAGCTCCAGGAAGATGAAAGAAGGTGTGACGTTCCCTGTGAGGACTGTTACAATTAGAAGACGCCGATGTGAAGCCAAGCTATCTGCAAGAAGTCCCCGCAAAGTCCCACTGTTGGGAAAAAGACGTGTGCTGAAGAGGTTACAATCTGCCAAAGAGCACATTGATTGGCCTAAAGAGACATTTTGTGGACTGATGAAAGTAAGATTGTTCTTTTTGGGTCTAGTGGGCGGAGACAGTTTGTCAGACGACCCCCAAACACTGAATTCAAGCCACAGTACACTGTGAAGACAGTGAAGCATGGTGGTGCAAGCATCATGATATGGGGATGTTTCTCATACTACGGTGTTGGGCCTATTTATCGCATACCAGGGATCATGGATCAGTTTGAATACATCAGAATACTTGAAGAGGTCATGCTGCCTTATGCTGAAGAGGAAATGCCCTTGAAATGGGTGTTCCAACAAGACAACGACCCCAAACACACCAGTAAACGTGCAACATCTTGGTTCCAGACCAACAAGATGGACGTTATGGAGTGGCCAGCCCAATCCCTGGATCTTCATCCAATAGAAAACTTGTAGGGTGACATCAAAAATGTAGTTTGAGGCAAAACCAAGAAATAGAGAAGAACTGTGGAATGTGGTCCAATCATCCTGGGCTGGAATACCTGATCACAGGGGCCAGAAGTTGGGGGACTCCATGCAACACAGATGTACAGCAGTTCTCAGAAACAGTGCGACTACAACCAAATATTCATGAAGTCATTCAAAGGAAAGCAAAATCTTCAAACATTTCTCAGTTTATATAGTGAATGTTTGAGTTTGTAAAGAAGAATACAAACACTGCCATTTTTTTTGAACCGTCTAATATTCACTTTTCTTCAATTTTATTAGAAGAACAACACAAATTTGATGTATTTTTCTTCATGTTGTGATTTGGAATAGAATGTGTCGTGTTCCCAATGCATTTGTGTGGATGGAAATAAAAGCTATTAGAAGGATTTTGAGCTTTATTCACTTTTTTCAACACACTGCTATTATTTTGAACATAACTGTAGGTGTACAGTGGTGCTCCTAATATGTATCCCAAAAACATGCCATCAAGAATGTGACTAAATATAGGTGATAGGGGATTTAAGTGAAACAAATATTAACTAAATGTAAATACATGTGATCAAATCATATAGCTCAAAGTCCCAAACATATAACTGTGATGATCAATCTTGGACCGTGAAAATTAATACATGCTCAAGTGCATCAGACCACCTGTCACCGTCTAGCGTGTACTCTTACTTCCAATCTTTGACCCTCAAGGAGTCATAAGGCATAACAAATCACCAGTTAGTCCCAGGTGGGATGAATCTCACTCTCTGGATGGACACAGAATCAGCTTCCACAGAGCCCATGGTTAATCAACCATTACAATGGTAAGGCACTTTTACAAAAATCCTCCACTCTCCCAATGGCTCATAAACAGGGAATCAGAGAAAAAGCCACCATAGTGTAATAGAGTAAAGTTTATTATACCGTACACAAATGCCAAAACCTACTCACACATTAAAATCAGGTCATAGACCCACCAGGCATGAACTGTATAACCCACAGTCAGAGTGCTTACATAGGGAGTCCAAAGATGGCTGCCATCTTTGGACTCCCTATGCAAGCATAATTGTGTCACCATGCTCTAGTCCGACATGTTGCATCATGATAACACGTGAGTTCTCCAGGGATCAAGTGTCACGTATTATTGTCATGTGTTATGTTAAATTTCTTGTTGAACCTGCTTGTAAATCTGTAACTTTTCTAGTTCCTTTAGCAAGCCATTCGGCAAAAGTTACAGGAGCTGGAACAAACTATATAACAGTGGGGATGCTTACAGCGATCAGGTTATATTCATGTTGTTTAAACCTTTTGTCAAAGGAAAAATAAGTTGCTGTAACTTCTAACCTGTAATATGTATATCTTATACTTAACATCAATTTAGCGCTACATGTCTATCCAAGACCATCCTTTCCACAGGGTGACAACTCTGCTGTGATTTCATTGCTGAATGACCAGCGTTGTCACCCTGTTACCAGAAGTATAAAAATAACAATTTAACCAGCAGTATCAATAATAAAACTGTGTTATGGTGGACTCAGAAAAGCAAAGATTGCTGTGCTCATGCTACTCATAGATACAGTATACACCGGCCACAATTAGGTCCACCTGTTCAATTGCTTGGTAACACAAATTGCTACTCATCCAATCACATAGCAGCATTTAGACATGTAGACGTGGTGAACACAGCTTGCTGAAGTTCAAACTAAGCATCAGAATGGGGAAGAAAGAGGATTTAAGTGACTTTGAACATGGCATGGTTATTGGTGCCAGACGGGCTGGTCTGAGTATTTCAAAAGCTGCTGATCTACTGGGATTTTCACACACAACCATCTCTAGGGTTTACAGAGAATGGTCCGAAAAAGAGAAAATACCCAGTGAGCGGCAGTTGTGTGGAAGAAAATGCCTTGTTGAGGGCAAAGGTCAGAGGAGAATGGCCAGACTGGTTCAGCTGAGACATTAAAATGGTAGGGCAGAATTTGGGGTAAACAACATGAAAGTGTGGATCCATCCTGCCTTGTATCAAAGGTTCAGACTGGTGGTGGTGTCCTGGGGTGGGGGAGATTTTCGTGGCATTAGTAAGGTGTATCTAATAAAGTGGCCGGTGAATGTATATATTTATATCCCATCGATCTACAGTATCTATATATACAGTATATATCAGTACTGTGTCTTCTCACCAATTCACTTCTGTTTCTTGATCAAATTGTTGTAAGAATTGCATTGGGTAAGTCTCTATAATACTACCACCTCTCTGCCTCATTCACTGATATTAATATAAATACATTAATATAGTGCTTTATAGACATTTATAGATATTGGTCTGTGGATGGAACAAGGTAAGTCCCAGTAAGAGTTCTACACCAGACTGAGACCAAATAAGTCCTGCTGATAGGACAGTGTCCATTCTAGGTGGTTGGAAGACTTCATCCCAATGGGATCAGAGGATTAAGGAGAGAATAGCTGGGATGTGATCCAGTTGTCCTTGTGGGATCTGGAAGGAATTTTTTTATCCTTTGTGGTAAAAAATGTCCACCATTGTCCAGGAAGATCTGCTTTTCTTCCACTGAATCCAATCTGGTGGTGTTGGTCAGATACATGGTCAGAGGATTTTATCAGCTCCAAGCTTCATCAAGTCAAACCATTTTACACCCCATTTCCAGTTTTTCATTATCGCCCTCTCTCTTTATATGGTTACCATGTCACTTTTCTAATTTACTTCTGTTATCTGCTATGTTTGAAGATATCACTCGGGGTAAATCCGACTCTTTGCCTATTATCTGTATCAAGTGATTTTTTACAATGCCAATGATTATGCCAAAGAACAGGAATAAATAAAGAACTCGGGTAACAAAAGTCTACAGTGGGCTGTGATAGAAGCAGGAACAAGGGTAGGAAATGTTGTTACTGGACTTCACCATATATGACAAGAATCAGCTCATCAGACTTCACCTATAACCATATGCCATTTTGGGTAGACCAACCATGGTGCAGCACAAGCAGTCTAACTCCTTCTTATCCATCAATTGCTTCACAGTGTTCTTTTTTTGTTGATGAGAGATCGACTTTAATCCTTGGCTCACACTAGTGCTGCTGCATAAACACTTTTTCAGTGTGTTTTTTGTAGTGCGTTTTGTTATATTTTTACATGGATTATTAATGCATTTTCATGCTTCATGCATGTTTTTTGTAAGAAGAGGAGACTGGTTGTTAGACATAAAATCCTGCCAACAATGCACCAGAAGCACATGTACATACTGTTTCAGCAGTTTTGCCACCTCACTTATTCACTTGATGATAAATATAATAAGTGCTTACAACCTTTTGTCTATACATGAATCTAGCCAATCCTCATGTGGCTTTTACCAATAATGTTAATACCAAATGATAATAACTGTGCAAAAAATAAAGATCTAATTTATGTACATAGAAAAGAAGCTGGCTACTAATCAGTTATAACAAAATATAATGTAGCCGGTATAACTTGGTGATATTACAATGCAAATACAGAATGTTACCAATACATAGAGATGACTACAGGAAAGAAAGATAGAATAATGATGGTACATTACACAGACATCCTGATGACTGGGCTTCAAGAAAGGAAATAGGGTCTTGCTTTGGTGTTATATATTCTTTGAAAAGACCACTCCTAGACTCACCCCCAGGTGAAGTCACACCCTTCTACATATCTTAACCTCTAATGGGTGGTCAAAAGACAATGGTCAGTTTACATCACTAGGCGTTAAAAAAGATAGGAAGTCCCAGCTGCCTTCCTTCCCCCTCACCTCAATGGAGTCCTTTGAAGTGGCATCCCCCACAGTTATTTGTCACATTCTCCTTTTATTACAGCAGTTCCCAAAATGTCGATTTCCTGAAATTTCTTTAGAACTTACAGTAGATACCTATTAAAAGTTCACCATAATGTTCATGAAGGGAAAAATTATTATAGGCCCAAAATAGCCATTACAATGCCCGTGGAGAGTCAGCCTGAGTCTGGTTTAGGAGGGGGTTATTGTAGAGGGCAGGAACTTCCTTTATGGCCCTGCTGATTAATCAGGTAAAAGGGGGGGGGGGTTGTTGGCTGATTAGAGGAGACCTGTGAGCAACCTGGACCTCACCAAAAAGTGACTCCCTTGTAAAAAATGTACTTGGTTGCACTGATAAGAATCTGCAGCTCTTTTGTTTGGGCTAAAGTTGAAGTTAAAGCTCGTTTGTATTTCCTGGCAAATAAAAAGTAGATTTTACATTTAAAGAACTGTCTAATACGCCTGTTTTCCCTTCTGATATTGACAATTGGTGGAGGATGTAGTGGGAGGCATGCAGACCAGTCCCATGCCCTGGAGGCATCCTGGTATCCTCGGTATAATTAATCTTCTGTGCATAGAATCAGAGCATACTGGTACGCTTGGGAACCCCTTCCGACTCTCCGGGCCTTAGCCTTCCCCTAATTTATATCACAGGTGGGCTGGCTGAAACCTAAAAAGCCTGTGAACTGGTCACCAAGAATGAACCCTTACCTAACCCAGTCTGGGCAAGTATGTAACTGACTTATTAAGCAGGGTTCAACCTGCTTACACAGTCGCTGCTCAACAAGAGACAAATTACCTGCCGACAAACGTTGGACCTACAGATGGCAGTGACCCTGCAGGTTGAAAGATTTGGAGATGGCTTTATTACAAAGGTTGACCCATGGAAGGATGTGCTGTGGGCCCCATGAAAGAAGACTACCGTAGATAACATTGAAGCTTATTTGGCATTTTTGAGCAGGTTACCACAAGAGAAGGAATGCCTGAGAAAGATTGAGCATTGAGATTGGATTCAGAGGCAGTCCCCAGAAGGTGTTCTGTGACTAGGCCCCAGAATCTACAAGAGATTATAATTTGCTAAAGGTGAAAATACTAGGCAGGCTGGAAGTGACTCTTACCTTGGCTGGCTTGAAGAGCTGGGTTCATGCACCTACTCCAGGATTGGATGAAGCCTGAGGAGATGACCCCCACTCAGATTGTGGAGCAAGTTACCCTGGACCTGCTGCTACAAGGGGTTTCTAAGGAGCTGCACTGGTGGGTGGTCCAGTCAGAGCCTCAGTCCCCAGATGAGATGGTCACCACAGTTGAACATCACAGCTGTGCAGAAAGCTTCTGTGGGGGCCCTTCTTCAACCTGAGAGCTGATCTGGATCAAGGAGATATGTCCCAGTGTCAAGATGCTGCATGTTGACCACATTGTGTACGCCTTGATGCATAACATTTCCACCAGAAGCCAAGTACTTAATCCTTCCAAGAACTGTCAGGGGAAAGAGAACCCCACGAGGTTCGGTGCTGGTCCTGCTACCAACTGGGTCATATGGCAGCCCAGTGCCAAAGTGAGATGAGCTGCTGGAATGCGGCATGGGCCATCATCGCTTCATGTTTACTTATGTAATATATGCTGTGAAAAGTCTGAATCCACATTGAGTGTGTGAATTGGGTCAATGAATAAGAGGTTGGTCTCCGCAAGTGCTCCAATAAGACAGTTTGCAGGGAAAGCTGATTCCTTGAGAACAGGTGGGTGTCATCTCTGTGGACCTCAATGACTATCCGCTGGCCACTATAACCTTATCCACCCTAGCAGGAACTCTGCACTGTACATTCCCTATTCTCCACCGACTCATTCCGTACTCTGCGCTGTACATTCCCAATTCTACAACGACTCATTCTGTACTCTGCACTGTACATTCCCTATTCTACACAGACTTATCCCGTACTCTGCACTATAAATTACCTATTCGACACCGACTCATTCTATAGTCTGTGTTGTACATTCCCTATTCTACACCGACTCATTCCGTACTCTGCGCTGTACATTCCCTATTCTACACCGACTCATTCCGTACTCTGCGCTGTACATTCCCTATTCTACACCGACTCATTCTGTACTCTGCGCTGTACATTCCCTATTCTACACCGACTCATTCTGTACTCTGCACTGTACATTCCCTATTATCCACCGACTCATTCCGTACTCTGCACTGTACAGTCCCTATTCTACACCGACTCATTCCGTACTCTGCACTGTACATTCCCTATTCTACACCGACTCATTCCATACTCTGCACTGTACATTCCCTATTCTACACAGACTTATCCCGTACTCTGCACTATACATTCCCTATTCTACACCGACTCATTCTATATTCTGCTCTGTACATTCCCTATTCTACACCGACTCATTCCGTACTCTGCACTGTACATTCACTATTCTACACAGACTCATTCCGTACTCTGCACTGTACATTCACTATTCTACACAGACCCATTCCATACTCTGCACTGTACATTCCCTATTCTACATCGACTCATTCCGTACTCTGCGCTGTACATTCCCTATTCTACACCGACTTATTCCGTACTCTGCGCTGTACATTCCCTATTCTACACCGACTCATTCTGTATTCTGCGCTGTACATTTCCTATTTTACATCGACTCATTCCGTACTCTGCGCTGTACATTCCCTATTCTACACCGACTCATTCTGTACTCTGCACTGTACATTCCCTATTCTACACCGACTCATCCCGTACTCTGCACTGTACATTCCCTATTCTACACCGACTCATTCTGTACTCTGCACTGTACATTCCCTATTCTACACCGACTCATTCCGTACTCTGCGCTGTACATTTCCTATTTTACATCGACTCATTCCGTACTCTGCGCTGTACATTCCCAATTCTACAACGACTCATTCCGTACTCTGCGCTGTACATTTCCTATTTTACACCAACTCATTCTGTACTCTGCACTGTACATTCCCTATTCTACACCGACTCATTCCATACTCTGCACTGTACATTCCCTATTCTACACCGACTTATTTCCGTACTCTGCGCTGTACATTCCCTATTCTACACCGACTCATTCCGTACTCTGCGCTGTACATTCCCTATTCTACACCGACCCATTCCGTACTCTGCACTGTACATTCCCTATTCTACACCAACTCATTCCGTACTCTGCACTGTACATTCCCTATTCTACACCGACCCATTCCGTACTCTGCGCTGTACATTCCCTATTCTACACCGACTCATTCCGTACTCTGCACTGTACATTCCCTATTCTACACCGACTCATTCTGTATTCCATGTTGTGCATATATGATCCCAAGCCCCTTCATCTTGCATGCTGCACTTTATGTTGCCTAGTCCACCCCCACCCTCCTGTGTGTTACTCTACATGTAACCTTTCCCACGTCCCATCATTCTGCACTCTATACACTTTGTTATACATTACATGCTTCATTAATATGGCTACAATCACCTCAAACATTGCTGGTTGATAAATAATTCGCAACTTTTTTACAGAATTTCTTCTTTAAGATAAGCTCAAACAAAATACATAGTTAGTCTGGCTGAAAAAAGACAAAAGTCCATCAAATTAAACCATTAAAAAAAAAAAAAATATATATATATATATATATATATATATATATTTCACAGTTGATCCAGAGGAAGGCAAAAAAAAAAACAGCAAAGTATCAAGCAATTGGCTCCTGCAGGGGAAAAAATTCCTTCTTGATCCCTCGAGAGGCAATCGGATATTCCCTGGATCAATGTTACCTATAAATGTTCTTGTCCAGTTATATTCTGTGTATCCAAGAAAGAATCCAGCTCCAGAATCAAATGTAATGGAAAATTTAAATTAAAAGACGATCATTTGTCCTGAGGTGTATGTGTGTCTGTGAGAGCATTGCTTGCAGCACAGTAATTCAAGTATCATTTGTGGGTACGAGGAATCTGTTATATGTCTGCTGTGTATAATATAGTAGGTTCAGACTCTATTTAACCCTTTACCTATAAGCCACGCCCACCATTGGTATAATCTGGTGAACTTTAACCCAGACACATGATGATTCAAAACCCGGACTGTGTGGGTGAATCCTGGACAGGTGGCAAGCCCAGCCTGAGTAGAAAAGCCTGTCCCCTGCAGCATGCAGCAGAGAGGGACCTTTGATTTCTGTTTGGAAGCTGTGGTCTCTCTGCAGAGGTCTGACACGCCCCCTGCTGAGTCAGAGCTAGAGCTCTCCAATCAGCAAAGCTCATTCCCCTGCTTTAATTATCTTTCATACAGCGGTACCAATAACGTTGCATGCATGGGAATATTTATATGTTCATTTTTTCATTTTATTTAAGGGCAGACATGGAATCTTCTCCAGATCAACGAATGATGATTATTCCTGGATAACAGATCTGCTTCATTCAGATCATTTCAAGGATCATGTATCAGATGTCAAACATTCTGAAATCACTGATGACAAAATCAGCACTGAGAGGTGCACCTTCAGTATCTTGTACTTCACCAAGAAAGGACAAACCAATGAGACAGATGCTGCAGATGTTCAGCTGATACAGGAGCATCTTGGTAAGAGACATTATAATATCCGTATTTATTAAAGCCGTAGGAAACCACATCCAGGAAAAAAAAAATCCCCTGCAAGGTAAAGGCATGATGTGCTAATATGCATCACATACTATCACACTATGAAGGACTTACCTTGAAAGGAAGCCCTCCAGTGGCGCGCTGTCACCGCCGACAGGGCTTCCATCATCACGGCTTCCTTCTGGGTTCATGAGCTCCGGCCATCTGAAAGGCTGAGCAATGATGATGTCATGCATGACGTGGGGAGTCCCTGGCCACGGCACAGTGCTCTGAAGGAATGGCACGGGTATGTCGTTCCTTCAGAGCACATGAGCCAACTCTCAAAAAGAGCGAATATCTCCTAAAAGGTTCATGTTTAGTATATACTCATTTTACCTACAGGGAAGCTTTATTATAATCTCACCTGCAGGTAAAAGTACTAAAGAAGAGTTTACTGCCACTTTACATTGATGCAACCCAATCAGTAACATCTCATATAGGTGTAACATGGTAATGTAATTTCAAAAGTTGTTTTCAATGTTTCTAAATCTGCAGCTTTCATTCCAATAATCCCTGATGATCCTGCCATGAAGGTGCTTGTTCAGACACTTCCTGTAACAGGGTGACGTCACAGGAGCACAACTGGGGGGAAGTGTTTCCTAATTATAGTCCTGTGATGTCACCCTGTCACTATCTCTCCCAATCAATTGGCTGTGCAGTCATACTCCACCATAGTTCTGGACAATATTCAACCCAGGAGACAGATAGCATCTGGTGGTGAAGAAGAGGCCCAGTGAGGGACAGCTCCAGATTGAAGGTTCGTGTTGCAGCCAGAGCGTTTTTTTTTCCTTTTAACTTAGTGGACTCAATTTTTGTAAAGAAAAAAAAAAAAAGTAAAGTTGGTTTTCAAAGCACTGTTAATGCATTGGTTTCAAATGGCAGATGTAGCGTTATGACAACTTTTAGCAAATCCACATTCCCACCCATCACCCCCAAGATGAACTGTGCTGATCCTCCTCCATAGCTGCTTACATACCTTAGATCCTAAACCATGGCCTCATCCGGGATTTACAGACTAATGAAAATATCTTCAGTGTTAGCTGCACCTGCACGCTGAGCCCATTCACATATGTGCGGTGCGACATATCAAATGTGATTCGCATAGGAACCACACCGCATTCATGTGCAATTCACATGCGATTTGTATGCGGTGCGTTTGGAGTCGTACATTTTGTATAGCTCTAATCACACCGCACACGCATCAAAAATGTGCAGGACCCTTTTTTGGATCTGCACTAGAATCGGATCGCATAGGTTTTCACACCAAATAGGGATCATAGCACCATGTCTCCTATATTACATTCACAAGAAAATGGAGAATATCACTCCTCTAACAGCTTGGGACTTTAAGCCCGGGTTCACACTGATGTGGTGCGGAATTTGCAGCATTTTCAGTGTGAATTCCGCACCATATTCAGAATCCCACCCTGTTTATGCGAACCGATGGGGGTGTGTATGCTAAGTTAACAACACCCCAAAAGTGGTCCGCAAAATGCGGTGCAATGTGCAGAATCGGATCACATAAGTGTGAATACCCATGCAATCCGATTCTAGTGCGGACCAAAAAAAGGGTCCTGCATGTTTTTGGTGTGGGTGCGGTATGATTAGAGCCGTACAAAAAATAATGCACAAAATAGTCGTGTATTATCAGTGTGGACCACAGCTCCCTCCTCACTACACTGCCTCTTGTTTTATTTCCACCCGCTGTCTTTACAATATGATTATACAATCTCCTTTAGATCCACCATCAGCTATGTAGTGCAAGGACCTGCCAGATTTGATACCAATGACATGGATTGTTCAGGTGAGTCCCCCTATTCCATAGTTTTGGTAAATCTAAAGGAAATGGTACAGAGATTGTACAATCAGACTGCACAGTGTTTTGCCACCTTGATACAAGTACATAGGGAGGAGTGAACGGAGACCTCCAAATGTCAGGTCCTGTTTGTAGCAAAACGTCCACAACAGAGACTGACGCAGATTCCCTCTTTATTAAAAGTATTCATTCATCCCTTTTTCTCCTTCCCCCTCCCTTCCGGAGAGGCACAGTGACAGATGTGTGTGTGTTAAAAGTGACACAGGCCAGATCCCAGCAGGGAGCCATGTGATGCCCCACTGCCTGGAGAACCTGTGTAGTTTCACACATCATAAAACAGATAAGGAGCCTTCCCAGAAGTTGAAAGAGGTTTTAACCTCATATAACCTAGCAGCGTAGGTGACAGAATTAAATGAACATTCCGCAAATCAATTTTTATCCAATGTCTCATATCTTGGAATATGAGAGACTTACCTAAAAACCGAACATATCATCGGATTGACGATGAGCAGGCAAATCGTTTAATGGGTTACTTCCCTTGTCTCATATGCTCAGGGAAGCAGAGACCTAGATCTAGTGAATCGTGCAGCATATAATTTCATAATTCATATGTGAATAACCCTCAGGCTTGTTTGTGTAATAATATACCCGCGGGGAGATTGTCACTTGTGCAGCTGGGAAGTTATAGGCCAGAATATGAATTATGAAAGATGCTGGTTCTAATTTTGGGTTCCGCCTGCCAATACCTCCCTAAACAGAGTATTGGTCAGTTACTCAGAGCCACCCCCCTGCTGGGACATTTTAAAGACAGGCTAGCAGACCTCAGAAGAAGTTGAGACATCTCCTATATTTTTCCATTGTAACATCGGGAGATCAAAGCAATCTCCTGCTCTGACTTGGATCTGCTAAACCCAGGTACTTTAACCCTTTCACCTCTCTCTGATATCTCTTTGCTGTGCTGTGCTGTTTTCTGTATATGTGTATGTATATGTATGTGTATATATATATATATATATATATATATATATATATATATCTTAGTTACATCTTTTTCTGTAAATATGTTTATTGCACCCGTTTGACCTTTTAGTAATAAATCTTTCTTTCTGAAAGTGTTGAACTGTTTTTAAAACTCTTAATTGCAATTTACGAATCCCTGCTTTTGAAGAAATGCTACTGTTTGTTTTAACCTCTGAATAACCGGTCCGTGGACCGTTTTATACAGACAAATATTTCAATCATTATAGTGTTATTGCGAGTTTCCTCTTTGTACAAAAAAGTGGGTGGTGGCAGTGTGGAGGGTTAATTTCATAATTAACCCGACCCAGTAACAATCGCTCAGACTGATGGCACATCGATCTGTTGTCCATTAGCTGGGAAATCGTTGTGCAGGGTGCAGCTGGGTGTGGCATTGTTACGCACGTCACATCACGGTTTTAGACCTGCCAGTCCTTTGGTCACAAGTTTGGTGAGAAGGTCTGGAGTCTGACGCTGCATCCGTGACACTGTTCACAACACCACATTGTGGGAACTCACAACCCTGCATGGGGTGTGCTGGACATTTTGGAGCGTTTCCACTTGTCATGCTTAAGGAAGCCCATTCACGCGACAAATGCCCTAAAGTAGCTTCGTAACTTTTTTAAAAGTGGAACGTGGCTCATTTGTACCGCACATTTTGGTGCACTTACAGGGCGTTTTGTTTTGCCTGCTACCCATGCTTGGGGTTCCATTAACATTTAATTATGCTGCAAGTGCGATGCGCGTTTACAGTGCATTTTCAAAATGTGCAGCAAAGCGTGTATTTTCTGTGCAGCTTTTGTTTGGAAACACACAGATGTGAATGGAGCCTCATTGTTCTTGTGTAAACGCACCCTTTTCACCTTCAGGTCTGATACACACGTAGCGTAGTGAGAGCGCATTGTTTTTGGCTCATTTTTCCCGCAATATGCATAGTGGCAAAGTACCTCCTGGGACATTTTGGTGTGTTGCGGTTTGCACGTTTTTTATGATGAGTTTTGCTGTGTTTGTCGCTCGTTTTTTCACATGGTAACGTGTCTGTTTGGCATGTTTTCAATACTAAAGCTCTGCTCCACATCGGCTGGTATTTAGTGAGAACAGATAATGATATCGTACCTCCCAACCATCCCGGATTCACCAGGACTGTCCCAGGATTTGATGTAAGTCCCAGGGTCCTGGGGAATCAAGGCTTAGTCCTGGCACTTGGCTCCAGTGACTTGCCCGGTAGGGGCACTCTAGTTCGGGCACCAGTGACACCGGCCCCGTGGCTTGTGCGGAGTGTCTGGGGTCCCACACACCACAAGTATATCTCTGTATGGCGGCCAGCGTCTCTCACCGCCATCTACCTCTCACACATACACAGCGCAGAGCGGCTGCATCCACCTCCTCCTCCTTGTCTGTGATGTTCTCCTGTACATAGACATGAGGAGAGGGGTGAGGAGGAGGAACACCGCTCTGCCTGAGCTGCACTGATCTGAGGTCCTGTAGTAAATACAGGGGACTGGACTTGTGCTGGGGGGGTTGGATATGAAATCAGCGCAAATCCTCTCCCCTCCTAAAGTGCCCCCTAGTACATATCCTCTCCCTCCCCCCCAAATCAAAGAGATTTTGGCTGCTCCAGAGGGGACAATCCTGGCATCTGAGACCTCAGGTACCCAACAACAGATGCGGGGCAATTGCCCCAGGTGCCCAAGCTAGCGCCGCCCTGCCAGGCAAGTTAGTGGAGCCCAGTGGCAGAATTCATTCCAGCATTTGGTCCTTGTTGGGCTGCAGGACACACCATGACTGGATCACACCATGAATCACAGGGGAACGGGCTGTGCATTCCTCTACAATTCACATGCAATCCAGGCGCAGTGCTATTTCAGCCCATTCATTTGAATGCATACATTGCTTTAGCCTCCCTAGCGGTCTGATTATGTTAATATTTCTGTGCTGAAAGCAGTACCATTTTTTTGCATGGAAATATGTTGTTTTTTTTATTGTAGGCTGTAATTGTTAGGAATAACTCACTGAAATCTGTCCGGACAAGAGTCTAGT
Organism: Staurois parvus; assembly: GCA_951230385.1. Taxonomy (NCBI): domain Eukaryota; kingdom Metazoa; phylum Chordata; class Amphibia; order Anura; family Ranidae; genus Staurois; species Staurois parvus. Next base: position 66,646 of record CATNWA010019890.1, read on the forward strand.
AAACATCCCGGGGATGATAAAGCTTGAAACACGAAATCATAAATTATAATATAATAAATAATCATAAAAAATAATAATATAATAATAAATTTAATTAAATAATATAATCAAACCCAAAACACTGAAATGTGAAATAGAGCGCCAAGTTCGCACATCGCTGAGCAAAGTCGCAGAATTGTTTTCAGTGTCTGATGAGGAATTTCCCCCACGAATCATTATCACTCAATTCTGCAAGTGGTTCTGATTTACTATCGCTGTTCTCTAGCCGGTCTAAAACCGCTTTTGGCCTAAAGGGACGCTTTTTGGACGCCATGGACGTTTCTCAGTTTCCAGGCAGAAAGAACAGTCAAAATGCAGGCAGGGCGCCGGACAAAGAACTCGGGACAAAATGTATGTGAAATGGTCTGAAACTGTAATTTTTTACTATGTAATATTCGTTTATTAGAAAATGACAGTTTTATGAGCAGATACTGGAACACGGAAGCCAGATGCCGGCATCGACCGGAGGAGATGGCCGGGGACGCTGCAGGGGACGCATCACAGGAGCGAAGGACAATGTAAGCGCTGCAGGGAATCCCTGAGCAACGCCACATGGTAAGCCCGAGTGTAGCTCGGGGTTACCGCTTTTGGTACTGAAACTTTACCCCGAGCTACACTCAGGAATACCGCCAGGGAGGTTAAGAAATGCACAGCAATCAGATCACATGGTGTTACTGTACCATACGATCTAGAACAGGCAAACACACTGTGTTTGTGACCAGCATTTGGGGTGTTGTTGAGTTAACATTGACACCCGCTCCAGATCACAATTGCAGTAAGCTTTGAATGTAAATGACATGAATTGCAGGTTTCCCGCACCTGCCGTGGTGTGAACGGGTCCTTAGTCCGGATTTACGGGATTTTGTTCATATCTTGGAAGGTCCCACCAAAACTGGGTCAGTTGAGAAGTATTGATCTATATTAGAGGGAGAGAGGATTTGTGTTTTTAGGGTTTTGTACTGGGAGGGGGAATATGGGTGGAAGGATTTGTGATAGAACTGGCGAGAGGACAGGTGGTGGCGTGGGGGATTTGGGGGAAAGAGGATTTGTGCTTAAAGTAGGGAGAAGAATTTTGCTTGGAGGGAAATTTGGGGATGAGGGGGAAGAAGGATTTGTACTGGAATCAGGGGTGAGGTGTCTTTGTTCTGGAAGTGGGGAGAGGATTTGTGCTGGGAGGGGGTTTGTGGGTGGGGTATTTGTGCTGGGATAAGGAGTTTGTGCTGGGAGGGGGGATTTGGGGGATGGAACAAGATTTGTGCTTGAAAGAGGGGTTTGGGGGAGATCATTTGCGCTAGAATTGAGGAAAGGATTTACACTGGGAGGAGGGGTATCTGTGCTAGAAAAATAATTTTGGAAGGAGGAACTTGAAGCTGGCAGCAAATTGTTGCTGGCAGAAGAAATTTGGTAGATTTCTTGTGCTGAGAAGGGAGTCTTGGAGGAAAGAACATTTGCAATGGGGGGATTTGGAGAGGGGAAATTGGGTCAGAGAGGATTTGTACTGTAATGGGGGGTTGTGCTGGGAGGGAGGATTTGGGGGGGGGGGGGGTGACATAATTGTACAGATTTAAGTAGCTGAGATGTGACCTGTAGCAATATGTAATTGTAAATGTAGTTTCATTCCTTGTTGTTAAAGATGTTATTCAGTCATATATTCAGTCACAGGTATTCAGAGACATGTGCTCTTCCATTAGCATCTGAAAAGACAGAGCAGCTTCCAGGCTGGAAGTGACACCTAAGTGCCAATAAGATTTGTCACCTTTGGGGAAACCTGGAAGGAAATGGCTGTAGACAGTTTGGCTGCAGATAACCAGGGGGGCTCTGATCTGTCTGGGGAGCTTTAAAGTATATACACAGATCAAAGGAATATGTTTCATCTCTCATAAAAGCTAAAATATTAGTTGCAGAGAGATGAAAATACTTCCTTCTGATTGGACACTCTGTAGGCTACATCTGCATGTAAAAACTGTATTTGTGGTCTATGTAGAATGCCAAAAAAATGCAGGAAATGGTTATGTGGTGCCAGATCATGACAGCTGAACAGTGATTGGTACTGTTGCAATCGGACTGATGCGCTGTTGTCGGAAATTCAATCTCTGACTTGGTGATTCAAACTGTTCCTGGTCCAATCGACTTTAGGCATTTCAGGACCCAGAACATCCTGTGGGCGGGTACAGGAACACCCCCCCAGAGTCAATTGGCCAAGAACTCATGTCCAGCCCACGTCCATATTCCCATAAATTGAGGACCCTGAGGTATGGACATTGTGATTCGTATGGAGCTGGTTCGATTGACTAACACAGATTATGGACTTTTTCTGACTTGCTCCAGTCGCAGGATATATCTTGGTAAAAGTTTTATTTCTGTTTTTTTTTTCCCTTTTATTTTATAGTGAATTTTCATTTGTGTGTCTTCTTGTATTTTTTTGTATATTCTGTAACTTTTATACTTTGTACATATTTTATGCACCGCCCACTTTCGGGATATTAAATCATAACATTAATAAGTGACTTTTGGGTACTTAAGCACGGGCTCATATCTCCAGAGAGATTAGATTGTATTGTATTTTAGTGTCTTTATATGCTCGGTCAAGCTCATTGCCAATCTGTATGCAATTGCACTGCGTGTTGGCAGATTGCGTGCAGATTGTAAGGGTGACAGGTCTGTCAGACGGAGATCTGTGTATGTGGGGGTGTCCCAGCAGGCCGTTCTGCGAATAAACTGTTGGGTGGTGGCAAGCTACCGTTTGTGGTGTGGGGGTGTGTGGACAATGGAAGAGTGATTAACACTGGGGTTCTAGCTGTAGGATAGCTGGAATTTTTTTATTAAAAGGTCTTGCCACCAGCAACAAAACATTTTCTTACAAAAATATAAAGTTGATATATACAAATAAATAAATACAAAATACCATACGACTGGTCTAAACAAAGATCAACTAAATACAGTAATAATTCACAAAGCATAATCAAAAATATAACATAAACCAATATATACGCCTTTATGGCAAAAAATAGGAAAGCATAATATAAAAATGTCAGGGCCTTTATGGCCTATATCACAGCACTAGCCTGTATGGGAGTCTTCTGCTATGCAGATAAGTTTTCACAAGAAAAAAAATTCCCAAAGGTCCTTTTGGCCCATAAGGTATGGGCTGTGCCATTATGGCCCATATCACTCATGACGAGGCATTTGGCCTGTCTGAGATTCGGGGAGGAAAAATCTTAACAGCAGCTTATTCAGTCTATCAGGCTTTGACAAAGGCCCTTTTGGCCTGTCAGACAAAAAAGAGGCCTTTATGCCTCATCCACCTATACACATACTTAGGCCCTATTGGCCATATCATAATCATAAATGTATTTAACACACAAAACAAAAAATGCAGAACAAAGGATGAAAAACGCAGGTCTTCAAATGTACGTAGCCTCTCTTCAAAAATTCTTCATCCAAAATCTAAGGGAGTGGAACACTCAGAGAAAGAAAAAAAAGAACAGCATCCTCACCCAGAGATCAACAGACCGCGGCTACAGACCTGATATTCCTCCACGCCTCTATCCAGGCCCTTCGCCGCAGCCTGTCTTTCTCAAGACCCCAAATTTTCCCAACCTCACCAAGAATGTCATATACCACCACCGAAACAGGAAGGATTTTCTGCCGAATGGAAACCTGACACCGTGCATTCCAAGTGAAATATCGGACCACTAGACAAACTAGAAAAAGAAATGCCCCATATACCCACTCTGCATAAGACATGCAGTGCAGGAAGGGGATGTCTAGAGCCCTGCCCACCTCTTTGTACACCTCTATATTGAAAGGGCACTGAAGCAAGAAGTGGTCCATAGTCTCCACTTCACCCCCACACTCCGTCCTAGGACAACCACGGTTGTCCAGAGAACGGCACTTCAAGTTCCCTCTCACATATAGCCTGCCATGGAACGCGAGCCAGGCCTGGTCCCTAAACTTTAAGGGAATCCTTTTCATATTTATCAATCTTAAGCCCTCCCGCAGACTACGGCCTGGGCAATCCTTCAAGGCCAGCGGTGCATGGAAGGCAGTGGCCACAACCCTCTCCCTGAGAAATTTCCCAGGAACAGATCTGACCTCCTCCGCCATCACCGTGCTTGACTCTCAGGCTTCTCACTGGCCCGCCACTCTCCCAATAGCTCATAAAGGGTTTAAACCAAGCCCGAAAACAAACCTACCCATGCAGGCAGCTTCTCTTTCAGCATATTACCAAAATTATGTTTTACAAACATAACAGAGAAGAAAACTATTGGGTTTACCATCCCTAGGCCACCCTCCCGCCTGCACCGGTAGGTCACATTCCGCTTCACTAGGTTCAGTCTGTTTCCCTATAATATCTGGAAGAAACAGCTGTAGACCCTCGTATAGAGAGACTCTGGCAAGAGACAAACGTAACTGACGTATAAAAAGATCGGAAACAGGTAGGTTTTGATCAGATCGACCCTTTCCCTTAAGGAGAGCCGCCACCCCTTCCAGCATCTCACTTTACCCTCGGCATCAGACAAACTGGATTCCCAGTTCAATTTACCATAATCATCAGGGCAAAATGTGATGCCAAACACTTTTTATCTTTGGCTGGGGCTCCGGGAAAGGTATCCGGAAGCAAGAAGTTCTCACCTTCCCTACCCATCCAGAAAACTTCACTTTTCTCACGATTAATCTTGGAGCCTGATGCCTCCGCATATTGCTCCATCTCTGAGACCACCTCCTGCGCCTCTTCAGTCACAGAGATGAAAACAGACACGTCATCAGCATAGGCCACAACTCTCAAAGGCGGCTCACCAGTAGCACCCACCGGCACCCCACCCAAAGCCCCGCAATCTAGCCTCCTTATGAATGGGTCAATGGCAAAGGCATAGAGCTAGAGACTCAGCGGACACCCCTGGCGCACCCCAGAGCCAACCTCAAAGGGTCGCCCAACCCAACCATTGATCAACATGAAGCTTTCCACCCCTCTGTACAATGTTTTCAACCAGCCAATAAACCTTCCTTCCAGGCCATACCGGTCAAGGAGATGCCAGAGGTACTTATGATCTACCCGATCAAAGGCCTTGGCCTGATCCAGCGCCAGCAAATACTTCCCACTGCCATCAGCCTGCATCGCTCCAGAACCTCCCGGACAGCTAACACCGCTGTGAATGTACTTCTGCCCTGAACTGAGCAGTGCTGACGCTGCGAAAGTAACCCGTCTGCCACTGATGACAAGCGCCAGAAAAAAGATCTTGGCCAGAATCTTCCTATCGACATTGAGAAAGGCTGATGGGGTGCCAATTCTCATTCATCGAAGGGTCCTTACCCTTTGACAGCAAGATCACAGCCGATTTCCTCATGGAGGGAGTGCACCCTCATCCAGACAGCTATTAAAGACCTCCGCAATGCGAGGTGCCAAGCTGGACTTAAAAATCGTAAAGAATTCTGCTGTCAAGCCATCTGGCCCAGGCATCTTCTTGATGGCCAGACTATCTATGGCTTTGACTACCTCTTCAACTGTGATCTCACCTGTCAAACTTGTGGCGGAATGTTGTTTTCCAGACCTGGTGTAGACTCCAAAAAGCTCGACATCCTTGCCTGGTTGAGGTGCTTCTCCCTCAAGAGATCTTCAAAGAATGCCCGTGAGACCTCCAAGATCCCTGACCTGGATTTCGTCAGAGATCCCGTACTATCTCTCAGACCGGTGACCGTTTTAATCGCTATACCTTGCTTGCAGTTCTGGTAAGGGTCAGGCGAATGGTGCTTCCCATAATCCCTCTCCAGACCCAAGGAGGTATGCCGATCATACTGATACTTCTTCAGGAGAAGCTTAACCTCTGAGATTGCCCCCGAATTTCCACCCTCAGAGACAGGCGATCAAGCCTCCTCTGCAGCTGTTGGTAGGCACTACTTATCAAATATATAACACAACAAAAAAACAGCGCAAAATCCAAAATTGAAATAACACAAATAGATAAACACTAAATTTTATACTACGTGTCCGTGAAAATAAAAAAAAAAAAATATATATAAGTCCTTATTCCCATCAAAACCAAAAAAAAAACAATCAAAAATCTTCCAAATGTGCTTCCACCTATCCACCACGTGAGAAATAATGTTGACCGCACTCACCAGATGGAGGTGAGTAGTGAGCCTTATAGGATATAAGGGATCCTATAACCCCTCCAAAGGAACTCAAATCTCCTTCTTCACCCTGCTATGGTATAGCCCTCGTCTCCACTCTATTCCTCCATGGATTCCTCAATTGTGTGCAGAGAAAAAAACTACATAGTGTAATACTGCCACTCCATATAGAATATAAAGATAGAATAAGGCCACTCACATGTTTTAAATAAAATTACAAGCCTTGTTTAATAGCCTCAATGGCTTCAAGATAACATTTTCAGAATGTAGATACAGGGATCTCACGCTTCTATAGTCACTGCAGAGGATGAACAGCCTTCCCCCTCCAAGATGGCCACTTGAACTGCATAAGCTGGCGTGCGTTCCAAACACCGGAAGTGACGTTAACCAGAATGACGGCGGACTGGAAGTGCGTCAACGTGTTTCGCCCCACCCACAGGGCGTTCTCAAGACACTGCCTTCAGTGTCCAACCAATATTTATACAGCTCAGGGAGAGCTCACATCCATCTCCTTTGCAAATATCTATATGTACCTCCCACTGTAAGGGACCACCCGGCGGTACCACTAGCACTCCACTGAATAGGCGTTCCCAGAGCACGGAATCTAAGTCCCAGGGTGCTTGTTCACCAGGGCCCCTGATGGTGGGGATGGACTTGGAGCACCCCGAGACCAGGTCGCGGCTACTGGTAAACCTGTCAGTGGTAGTGGTATACGTCGAGGGCTCCCACGGGGAAGAGCCTGATATGAGGAGGTCTGAAGACCCCACTGGGAGGGATGGATGGATGGATGGCTGAGCAGGTGCAGAGTCATACAAGCCGGGTCGGTAACAGACAGGACGGTACGGTACAAGGCAGCGGGCAGAGAATAGTCGGGTCACACGCCAGGTCAGCAACAGCAGGTCAGATCCGATAGGGGGCATGAGAGAGGTCAGGCAAAGCAAGGGTCTGGGCAGGAGAATATAACAAGGTCAGAGCACAATCCGGGTCAGCAACTTACAGTTTACAGGTTCACAGGTACAGGATACAGAGGAGACCAGAAGGCACTGAATGACAGCTCAGCCATTTAAATATCCCGCCCTGCGCTGCCATTTGTGCCCAGCGGGCAGCCGCGGCTTCTACTGCGCATGCGCGAACTCGAACGCGCGCGGTCGGCCCGGACCTAGTGCCCGTGTCCCTGCACAGGGCGGCGCACTGCGCCTGCGCCGGGACCATCGCGGCGGGGATCGAGGAGATCCCTGACAATTGCCCCCCCCCCCCCCTACGGGCAACCTCCGGATTCGCAAAAAAAACCCCCGGACAAGTCTGGGTGCATGGACATTATGGGTTGGTTCCCAAGAATTGTTCTCAGGGCCATAGCCCTTCCATTTTATTAGGAATTGGGTCTGGCCCCCCCTCCTTCGGCACTTCAGGATTGTTTCCACCTCAAATTCTTCTTCTCCTTCGACCGTTATGGCCTCCGGAGGTCTAGATTCTCGTTCAGGGAAGGCATCTGGGATCACTGGCTTCAGCAGGGACACATGGAAGACTGTGTGGATCTTGAGTGTGTCAGGGAGGACAAGTTCGTAAGCCACCTCGTTGACCATCCGCTTCACGCGAAAGGGGCCCATAAATTTAGGTCCCAATTTCTTTGAGGGGCAAAGCATCTTTAAGTTGGATGTAGACAACCAAACCTTCTCTCCGGGCCGCAACACCAGATCCCCTCTTCGTTTCTTGTTAAATGCCTTCTTGTAGTCTTCTTGGGCCCGAACGATGGCTTCCTGTAGCTTCTTGTTGTTCGAGGAGAAGAATGTCAATGTATCCTGTGTTGCTGGAACTGGGCATTCAGGGACCAAGTCCGGGAGGAAGATAGGGTGAAACCCATAATTGGAAAAGAACAGGGACTGCCCCGTTGCTGAATGGCATGCGTTGTTGTACGCGAATTCCGTCAAGGTTAGAAGTGGTATCCAGTCATCCTGAGCAAAGGATGTATAGCAGCGCAGGTATTGCTCCAGAGTCTGGTTGGTTCTTTCGGTCTGTCCGTTGGACTGAGGGTGGAAAGCAGAAGAGAGGGACAATTGGATGTCCAGGGCTTTACACAGAGCCCTCCAAAATCTTGAGGTAAACTGAACCCCTCGGTTCCCTTCAGGAACCCCGTGCAGTCGTACAATTTCTTGAATGAATACTCGCGCAGTTTTGGCTGCCGACGGAGTCTTTCTTAATGGAATGAAGTGGGCCATCTTAGATAAACGGTTCACGACCACAAGGATTGCTGTGTGGTCTAGTGACGGTGGAAGCTCGACTATAAAATCCATCAAAATTTTCTGCCAAGGCCGTTCGGGAATCGATAAAGGCCGCAGTAGCCCCCAAGCTTTGTTTCTTGATGGTTTGTTCCTCTGGCAGGTGATGCAGGATTTTACATAGTGCTTGCAATCTTTAGCCATGTCGGGCCACCAGAAGGAGCGTCGGAGGAGCTCTAGGGTCTTGGCTGGGCCAAAGTGCCCTGCCATCGGGTGGTCATGGCAATGTCCCAAGACCAGGATTCGGGTTTCCTCTGGCACCATAATCCGATCTTCCTTCCATAGTAGTCCCCCCTTGTTCTGGAGGGGCACCCCGGCTGGGATGGATATTGCCGTGGATGCCTCCATTATCTTGGAACGAAGGTCCGACTGGAGCGCCAAGAAGTTTCCCGAAGACAGGATAGTGTCGGGCACTGGGATCTCCTTGGCGTCCTCGTACATGCGTGATAACGCATCTGGCTTCGTATTCTTTGATCCAGGCCTGTATGTAATGTGGAAATTAAATCTTGAGAAGAATAATGCCCATCTTGCCTGTCGTGGGCGTAAGCGTTTGGCGGTCCTCAGGTACTCCAGATTCTTGTGATCTGTAAATATCAAGATGGGGTGTGAGGCACCTTCCAGCAGGTACCTCCATTCCTCTAACGCTGTCTTAATAGCCAGAAGTTCACGATCGCCGATATCGTAGTTCCTTTCCGCCGGGGTGAGTTTCCGTGAGAAGAATGCTACCGGATGGAGCAATTCCCCTAGTGCCCTTTCGCTGGGATAGAATGGAACCCACTGCATTCTCTGATGCATCCACCTCCAAGATGTAGGGTAAGGCGGCATCTGGGTGGCCCAGGATGGGTGCCGAGGTGAATAGCTTCTTCAAAGCTTCAAAAGCTTCCTGCGCCTCTGGAGTCCATCTGAACCGAGTTCCAAGCTTGGTTAGCTGAGTAATGGGGGAGACCAGACCCGAGAAGTTCTTGATGAACTTGTGGTAAAAGTTTGCGAACCCGACAAACCGTTGGACGCCTTTCCTGTCTGTGGGTTCAGGCCAATCCAGTATTGCAGAGACTTTCTGGGGGTCCATCGCGACCCCCGCGGTGGAGATAATCAGACCCAGGAAAGTAATGCTGGATTGTTCAAAGCAACATTTCTCTGCCTTGGCGTACAACCCGTGCTGCCGCAACCGCCGCAATACCCTTGCTACATGTACTCTGTGCTCCCCCAGAGAAGGTGAAAAAATCAAAATATCGTCTAAGTAGACGATAACAAAGACATCCAGGAAGTCCCTAAAAATGTTGTTCACAAAGTGTTGAAAAGTGGCCGGTGCATTGCACAGACCGAACGGCATGACCAGATATTCAAAGTGGCCAAAACGGGTGCGGAACGCCGTTTTCCACTCATCCCCCTCCCTTATGCGAACCAGGTTGTATGCTCCCCTTAAATCCAGCTTTGTGAACACCACTGCAGCCTTTAAACTCTGAAATAACTCTGGTACCAATGGCAGGGGGTAACGATTTTTGATTGTGACTCTATTCAACTCCCGGTAATCAATACACGGTCTCAAGGTCTTGTCCTTTTTTTCTACAAAGAAAATCCCCGCCCCTGCCGGAGAGGTAGAGCGGCGGATGAATCCCTTCTGGAGGCTGTCCTCGATGTATTCCTTCAGGGCCCCTAATTCAAGCTCCGAGAGGGGGAAGATCCGCCCAAAAGGGATCTCTGAGCCAGGTAACAGGTCAATAGGACAGTCATACGGGCGGTGGGGGGGTAGAGTATCTGCTCCCTGTTTACTGAAAACATCTAGAAACTCATGATAGGCTGCAGGAATGACCTGCCTTAAGTCGGCATCCCCTTCCGAGCACACACGAGGACCTGGGGGACCCCTGGGCCCGAAGTGCGGCAGTGTTCCCGACAGTATGGGGAGGGGAACGAGACTACCTGGTTCCCCAGTCAATCTGGGGGTTATGAGCCCGTAACCACGGGAGCCCCAGAATGACTGGGAAAAGGGGTGATGCGATGGCATCCAGGCGGAGGAGCTCCTGGTGTTGGCTGGCAATGGTAGTGGTAATGGAAGGGGTCTCCTGGTTAACCACCCTGATCTTATCCGGGACACATCGGCCAAAAAATATGTTGAACCCTTTTTCTTTTGGTTGGAGGGGGGAATACCCTGCTGGTGAGCAAAGTTAATATCTAAAAAACAGCTGCATGCCCCCGAATCAATTATGGCTGTCACTTCCACGGTCCTTTTTGGAAGCTGAAAGGAGAGGGGCACAACTAAGTATTGGGAAGAATTAACATCGCCAACAGTCAAGGAAGAAGAGGTGCACTTACTCAGTTTCTGCGGGCAGGATCGTACCATGTGACCAGCTTCACCACAGTAGAGGCACAGGTTCTGGGAGCGTCTGCGCTGGCGTTCCTCTGGAGATAACTTAGGTCATGCCAGGCCTAGCTGCTGCATGGTTCAGGAGTATCCTCAGGCGGCGGGTTCTGGAAATGTGACCTAGTGGATTGGCTGGGACCCTGGAAAGACCCCCAGGTACTTCCACGACCCTGACCGGACCTCTCAAACCTGCATTCCCGCAGTCTACGGTCAATCTTCTTTTTCTTTTTTTTTTTTTAATTTAAATATTTATTAATTTTTCATGTTATTACAAAAATTCCATAAGAAGAGACATAATACATATAAATAATCCATACATTTCTACTTTGTCCTTCCTATTTACCTCTTTTCTTTCCCTTCCCTCCCAAACCACCTTTTCCCCCCTTCCCCCCTCCCTCCCCTCTGCAAGATCTCCCATCTCTCTAGCCCATTAACTTTAAATAACTTCCTAGTTTAGAGTTTTCTATATTTCTCTTTCAATCCTGATTTTTCCCATTTTTCCCATCGCGAGTAGTATAATTTCAACCTGTCTTCCTGAATATAATATTTTTTCATTCTACTAATCTGGTTTACCCTATTGATCCAATCCTCCTCCGTCGGCACCTCTGTCTTCCACCAAAACTTGGGAATCAACCCTTTTGCAGCACTTAAGTAGTACCATACTCCTGATTCTTTGTATTTATTTACTTTTGTCTCAACATTATGTAGGAGACACATGGTTGGATCTAATCCTATGTTATTTCCATTTATTATTTCTATTAAATTGACTATTGTCTTCCAGAAAACCTGAATTTTTGGACATTGCCACCAAATATGAAACACCGTGCCCTCCTCCCCACATCCTCTCCAACACATTTTTGAATTCTCCCCCCTCATCTTGTGCTCAGTGCTCGGTGTAATATGCCATCATGTCAAACATTTATAATTAATCTCAACATCTCTCATACTAACACTCTCGTGAACTAATCTAAATATCTTATTCTGTTGATCTTCATCTATCTCCACCTCCATATCTCTTTCCCAATTTGTTATAAAAATTAACTTTGTGTCTGTGTCTAGTTCTGTAAGTATTCTATACATTTTTGTGACACCGTGTTTCCCATCTCGACGTGTTTCTAATAGCCTTTCAAACATATTCCACTCCTTTTTTAATCTCAAGGGTTTTGGGAGAGTTCCAATAAAACATTTTAATTGGTGATATTTCCACTCATCTATTTTAGTAAACATATCTCCTCCCCTCTCTTTTAATTCTTTAAATGTTCTCAATTCCCCCTCTATCAATACGTCTCTCAATTGGATATCTTCCTTTTTAAACCATCTCCCTGATATTTCATCTTTTCCTGGAGGGAAGAACTCCGTGTTTGCAAGAGGCATTAGTATAGAGTTGAATTCCCATTTCATGTGTTTGTGTAAATTATCCCATATCCTTAACACATTTAAAGTGTAAGTGCTTGTGCTTTCTTTAATTATTCTATAATGAGCTGGAACCCATATCATCTTACTCAAATTAATTCCACTCAGTTCATTTTCTATTTTTACCCAACTTTTCCCCTTATGGTTAAAAGTCCAATCATAAATTCTTGCTAACATTACCGCTTTGTAATATCTCTTGACATCAGGTAGTCCCATCCCCCCTTTCTCTTTAGTCCTACTCAGTGTTTCATATGATATTCTTGGTTTTTTATTCCTCCATATATATCTTGTTAACATTCTTCTCATTATCTTAAAAAATGCCTCTGGGAGTTTGATTGGGATCATTTGAAATCTATAGAGTATTTTAGGTATAATTACCATTTTAATTAGGTTTATACGTCCTAACCATGATGGATTTCCTCCTTCTAATCTTTTTAGTTCGTCCTTAGTCTCATTTATCAGGGAAATATAGTTTAATCTATACAGTTGTTTATGTGAGGTAGCAAGTTTTATTCCTAGGTATTTTATATCTTTTTCTCTTCCAGATAAAGGGGAATTCTTTTTGTAGCTTTTCTTTTTCGCTCTTTGGTATATTAATGTTCAAAATCTCTGTTTTTGTTGGGTTAATTTTTAGATTTGATAGTTCACCATATTCCTTCAGGATCTTCATTATACTTGGTAGTGTTATTCGGGGGTTGCCTACATAAAACAATAGGTCGTCCGCAAAGGCCGCTACTTTATGTTCTATGTTTTCTATCTGTATTCCCTTTATCGCTCCACTATTCCTTAATATTGATAGCAGGGGTTCCAATGTCAAAACATACAGCAAGGGGGACAATGGACATCCTTGTCTTGTTCCATTGGACATCCCGATGGATTCCGACCTCTCCCCATTTACCGTGATGATTGCGGTGGGCTCCCTATATAATTTACCTATCCACTCACGCATTCTCTCTCCAATCCCCAAACACTTCCAAGTTGTCCATCATAAAGCCCCAGTCCACTCTATCAAACGCCTTTTCGGCATCAATTGACAAGAGCACCACCGGGGCTTTCCCTTTTCTACTTTTCTGAATAAGCATCAAAGTTCTCAACCCATTGTCTCTACCCTCTCTCCCCGGGACAAAGCTCACCTGGTCTCCGTGGATCCATTCGGGCATTAGATCTTTCAGCCTATTTGCTAGGACCTTTGCGTACAACTTGGTATTAGTGTTTAATAATGAAATTGGTCTGTAGCTAGAGCACTGAGAAAGATCTTTTCCCTCCTTGTGAATAAGAACGACATGGGCCTGAAGGGATTCCCTCCTCCCCTCCATCCCACCTCCCAAGTCATTCATATATTTCTTTAACTTTGGTAACAGTACTTCACAAAATTTTTTATAGTACTTAAACTGTATAACCATCCGGGCCTGGGCTTTTCCCTCCCCCTGTACTTCTTAATGCTACTTCTATTTCTTCCTGGGAAATTTATGCTTCCAAGGAGTTCAATTGTGTTTCACTGAGCTTTGGCAATCCGCATTTTTTAAATATATCATCCTTTTTTCATTAATACCTTCTCTAATTTCTTTTGGTGAACCTTGGTGGCTGATGTTATACAACTTTCTATAGTACTCCGTGAATACTTTAATGATTTCTTTAGTTGAGTGGACCAACTCCCCCTTAGGGCTTTTTATCTTTTCTATATAATTCCTGTTTTTCTTTTTATTCAGGGCTCTCGTTAAGTATTTTCCTGGTCGATCACCCCATCTATATCTTTCACCCAATACCTTGTTATATACTCTTCTCCTCTCCTCTTCCATCAATCTCTCTAATTCGTCTCTTTTATCCATTAGCTTCTGTCTTGTTTCTATTGTTATTTTTCTTCTTATGTATCTGCTCCAACTCTAGGATTTCCTTTAAAAGTCCACTAACCCTCTCTCTTCTTTCTTTTTTCTTCCTCGCTCCCATCGCAATCAAGATTCCTCTTATATATACCTTATGACTTTCCCATACTGTGGCTGTCGATACTTCCTCTGTCTCATTCTCCTTGAAATATACCTTAATCTCTTCCCTGATCTTCTGCACAATATCCTCATCCAAGAGAAGAGCCTCATTTAACCTCCATCCTAAACCTCCCGTCCACCTTTTCCCCCATCCTATTTTCATTATGACTGGGGCATGGTCCGAAAAAGTTCTTGTCTCTATTTCTATTTTTAACCAGCATTTCAATGAGTTGATGATCTATTAGAATATAATCCAATCTCGAGTATATCTCATGTGCATTAGAGAAGAAGGTATAGTCTCTGTCTTTCATATGCATCATTCTCCTCCAGGTGTCCACCAGTTGGTACTCGTGGATCGCCTTCTTCAGGGCTCTCAGAGACCTACCCCCCTCTCTCTGCACAAGGGAGGTTGCATCCTTTTGTGGGTCCATACAAAGATTTAAATCTCCTGCTATTATCAAATGCCCTTTTTTAAAGTCTATCAGTTTTTTTTAACAAACCCTTCAAAAAGATCTCAGGTTTCTTGTTGGGGCAATATATATTGGCTAGTGTACATTCAATTCCCTGTAGTTTACCCCTTCAAAAACAGGAATCTCCCTTCCGGGTCAGTCTTTCTATCTTCCAACTCAAATCTCATATTCTTTGCCAATCCTATTGCCACCCCCTTTGCTCTTTTGATTGGAGAGTCAGCGTAATACCATGTTGGATAATATTTGGGATTTTAATTTCACATTTGATTCTATCTCAAAATGTGTCTCCTGTAGAAATACCACAATCTTTACCCAGGACAATTCAACCCATTCACATTATATGTTATAAACTGTATTTCTTCCATTCTTCTTGATTCTGTCTCTCTCTCTCTTCTAATTCGTCTCCTCCTATTAGGCCCGAATATCTTGCAGAATATTAGCCCCCCACCACCCCCCCACCCAACCCCCCCCCCCCCCCCCGCCCCCCCCCCCCCCCCCCCCCCCCCCCCCCCCCCCCCCCCCCCCCCCCCCCCCCCTCTCTTCTTTTTCCCCTACCCATTTTTAGGCTTATATACTGCCTACAAATCATTTGTAGCACTGTTTCCACAGTTGATTTAAAATTTTGGGCGTAAACTCCGCCCATGGACGGCTCACCTCTCCTCCGTACTCCCTAGCTCCCCTTTCTCTATCAACTAGGCTCAGCAATAACCTTTACTTCCCCCCCTTACCGGAGCTTCCAGATGGACTTCCACTTCAACAAGGGGGATACAAGGGGGGCAAGGGAAAAAGAGACAGGAAAAAAAAAAAAAAAAAGCATATATTTTACTTAATTCTCCCTCCCCCTTCTCCCCAACCCCAGAACCTCCCTCCCCCCTCCCCCCGACCCGCTGCCAGTCCTCCTGTCTTGTATCATCCGTATCTCCTTTTTCTTCTTCTTCCCACCCAGTTATCTCCATTCTTTGCAAATCCAGTCTATCACAAAAATCTCTCAGTTCCTCCGGGAATCTCAGGTATGCTGTAACCCCATTTTTCCAGCCAATTAGAGATGCCGAAGTACCCCATCTATATTGCACATTCTGTTTTCTCATTTGCTCTAACAGGGGTCTCAGGGATCTCCTTCTCCATAGAGTCTCTGATGTTAAATCTGCAAAAATTTGAATAGTCAAATCTCCATACTTAATTAACGCTCTTCCCTTGATCTTCTTCCAAATCTCATTTTTGACCCCAAATTTCTGGAACTGGACAACTATATCTCTGGATCTTTCCCTCTCAGTATCTTGTTTAAATTTTCCTATTCTGAACACTCTATCCAGTTCAATCACTTCTGTTTCAGGTCTGTCTCTTATGGAGTTTAAGATTTTATTAACTAGTTCATATAATATTCCCCTTTTGCAGACTCTGGAATTCCTCGCACCCTAAGGTTAAACCTTCTTTCTTTATTTTCTTGAATTTCCATCCTATAGAACAATTTTTTCTGGTTTTTCTCCAAATGGGTTATTTTTTTCCTTAGATTATCTATGGTTTGGGCCTGGGTTTTGACTTTCTCCTCTGTTTCTTCCATTCTCAATAGCAGATGGCCTAAGTCGTTTCGAATAGCTGTCATTTCATGTTTTATCGTTTTCTCCAAACTTTGAAACATTTCTATCATCTCCTTCTTATTCGGTACTTGTAGTTCACCATCAAGTTCTTTTTTTTCCCAAGCCATCCGCTATTTGTTGGCTACAACTGCTGTTCATACCCAGTGATAGTCTCGGACTGTTTCCTGAGCTAGTGTCCATTTCCCCTTTAGCACTTGCGCCTTGGGCCCTTTCTGGCGTAATGTTTCCATATGATGTATATTTCTTTATCGTGCCTGATTGAGACCCTTTGAGCCCTGCTCCCTTAGGACCTTTATTCTTCATATCCTCTATAAGTCTTTTGTCTTCTATATTCTCTAGATGGAGTTGTACCTCTCCCTTATGATTTATGATCCGGACAGGTTTACTAATTTTGCTTATGCTCTCCTAGGGGCACGTGGGACTCTTCTCTTCTGAACCCAGGGAATCCTCCCCTCTCCTCCTTAACCCTTTGGTCCCCAATGTCACTCAGGAGTCAACTATACAATAGACAATAGACCCCCAGCAGCTCTCACTCACCCTTCTCTTCCCAGGACGGTAGCTCCAAGCTTGGGTGGAGGGCCTTCACAACAACTCTGTCCTGGGGGGGGTTCCTCTGGGCTTCCAACGCTGTAGCTCAATTTTTCTGTCTGGATTTCGTCCAAGGGATGCAGGGTGGGTCTCCTGGCACTCCCGGGTCTCCCTGGCTCAGGATCGAGCAGTCAGCTGGCCGGGGGCCCCAGGCAGCAGTAAACCGGGGGCTACAGACAATAGATAGCCGGGGTTTGTAGGCAGCAGTTAGCCGGGGGGGTTGTGGGCGACAGAGAGCCGGTAACCTAAGCCGGCATCTCCCTGTCAGTCAGGCGGCCGGCCGGGTTCCTCTTCTCCCAGAGGTCATCCGCGGGTGTCACACGCCCCCACCATGTCACCTCGTCCTCCAGCCGTCCGGATCCCTCTCTCACGAAGCACCGGAGGGGCCGGCGCTTCACTGCAACCTTCGTCCGGCTCCCATCTCCGGATCTCCGGGCTCTGTTCCATGTCCCTCCAGACTCCGGTGGGTCAGTTCCTGAGGGTCACTAGGGAGGTCGGGGAGCGGGACCTAGCCGAAAGCTAGTGCCGCTCACTCCCCACTGACGTCATGTTCAGGCTCCTCCCCCTCTCCGAAACAAATGCACAGTTGAGCTGCATGTCCTCTACGGTCAATCTTGATGGTTAGTGCTATTAAGTCTTCTAGTGCCTCAGGCATTTCTACCCGGGGGCGAGCTCGTCTTTCAGTGCCTCTGACAGGCCCATACGGAACTGATGCACTAGAGCAAACTCGTTCTAGCGGGTGTCCCCCATCCAACACCTAAAATTGGAGGCGTATTCCTCTGCCGCTCGTCGGCCCTGCCGGAGCGTGTACAAGGTCGCTTCGGCCGAGGCTGCCCGCTGTGGGTCATCGTATAAGATGGCCATTGCATAAAAAAAAACGTTAACTGAGCCTAGGTGGGGGTCGTTGTTCCCTCTCAGTCAGTGGGCCCAGTCTTGGGGTTCACCCTGCAGGAGGGAGATGACAAACCCCACCTTCACTGATTCTGTCAAAAAGGTACGAGGTTGCAGCTCGAAATAGAGAAGGCAGGAGTCACGGAATGACCTGAAGCGTGTGCGGTCCCCGTGAAAATGCACTGGTAAGGGTACTCGGGGTTCTGCCATAGGAAGTGGTGAGGGAGCCCCTGAAGCGGGCTCATGGGCCGCTACGGGCGGGGGGGGTGTGGGGACCGAGGCCTGTGGTGCAGGGACAGATATAGTGCAGGCCTGGAACCGATTTTCAATCTGTAAACATCTGTCCTGTAATACGTTTACGACTTGTGTCAGGGTAGCCAGGTGCCTGCAGACTTCCTCCAGCGGGGAGGATCCTCCTCAAGGCTCCGTCATGGCCTTCTGGTACTGTAAGGGACCACCCGGCGGTACCACTAGCACTCCACTGAATAGGCGTTCCCAGAGCACGGAATCTAAGTCCCAGGGTTGCTTGTTCACCAGGGCCCCTGATGGTGGGGATGGACTTGGAGCACCCCGAGACCAGGTCGTGGCTACTGGGTAAACCCGTCAGTGGTAGTGGTATACGTCGAGGGCTCCCACGGGGAAGAGCCTGATATGAGGAGGTCTGAAGACCCCACTGGGAGGGATGGATGGCTGAGCAGGTGCAGAGTCAGACAAGCCGGGTCGGTAACAGAGAGGACGGTATGGTACAAGGCAGCGGGCAGAGAATAGTCGGGTCACACGCCAGGTCAGCAACAGCAGGTCAGATCCGATAGGGGGCATTCAAGAGAGAGGTCAGGCAAAGCAAGGGTCTGGGCAGGAGAATATAACAAGGTCAGAGCACAATCCGGGTCAGCAACTTACAGTTTACAGGTTCACAGGTACAGGATACAGAGGAGACCAGAAGGCACTGAATGACAGCTCAGGGCCATTTAAATAACCCGCCCTGCGCTGCCATTTGTGCCCAGCGGGCGGCCGCGGCTTCTACTGCGCATGCGCAAACTCGAACGCGCGGTCGGCCCGGACCTAGTGCCCGTGTCCCTGCACAGGGCGGCGCACTGCGCCTGCACCGGGACCATCGCGGCGGGGATCGAGGAGATCCCTGACACCCACTGTCACCCCTGGTGAATAAACCCTTCACAACGCTGCTGCTAGTACCCGCCCACTCCCCTTACCTCATCCTCTGTGAACTAAACGTGAGATACCTTCACAGTTTATATACAAACAATGATCCACAATTTGGACAATATAACAGAAATCAAAGCAAATATATATTAAATCACATTAATTGAAAATAGCATTTATCATATTAAAATATTAAAACCAATCAAGGAAATGTTATTCTTTAATCCAATACGAAAATCTCAAAAAAATTTCATAAAAATTTTATAAAAATGCAAATAAAAAATGCAATTAAAAAAATAAAAATAAAAAATAAAAAAATATATACATATATAAAAAAAATATATATAATAAAAATAAAAGAAATAAAAATAATAAAAAAAAAAAAAAATACAAATACAAATAAATATAAAAATAAAAATAAAAAAATCAAACAAATGAAAAAATATAAATGAAAAAATATAATGAAAATAAAAAATAATGAAAATAAAAATAAAAAATAAGAAATAAAAATACACATAAAAATAATAATGATAATGAAAATCTAAATGAAAATGAAAATCAGATAAAATAGTGCTCCAATAAACAAAATTAAAACACATAAAAAAATTGAAGCTATAACACCAGAAACCTATATTAAATGCAAGCATTAACCTATCACTGAGTAGAGTGACTGACACCCACCGACAATAATAATAATGATCTCAGTCAATATATTCACCAATTGGACAAGAAACAATTAATGTCAATCTCTGCATTTAAACCTTTAGGGACCAATGTCCCCATATTATAAATCCACTTGGTTTCATTTTGTGAGATGCCTATCAACATATCCCCTCCTCTCCATGGCGTCTCCACTCTATCTATACCACAGAATTTTAGACAAGTTGGGTTCCTATTATGACAAACCCTAAAGTGATGTGATAAACTGCGATACTTAAATCCTTTTTTGATGTTTCTAATATGCTCTCCCAATCTAACAGATAATTTTCTAGTGGCTCTCCCTATATATTGAAGGTTACAAGAACATTCAAGCAAATAGGTAACATGGTTAGTGTCACATGATATAAACTTTTTAATTTTATAAGATGAACCAATAGAGCTTGATTTGAAACTATCAAAGTATTTTTTATTATTATCACCTTTCAAAAACCTACATGCTGAACATCGTCCGCATTTAAAAAATCTCTTTTTGCCAGATGTAAATTGGCCAGGCAATTAAGCCGGGTCTCTTGCAAAAACAAAACATCAGCACCAATCTTGCTGAGCAAAAATAAGGCTGTACTACGAGCACTTACAGATTTAATGCTGGCAACATTAATGGTTGCCACCTTTATTGGGGCGGGAACTGCCATTAGGATACTTGAGATGGCCGTTTCTTAACCTTAGTTTTCCCACCCTTTCCTGGAGGCCTAGACCTTTTTAAGGAACCCCCAGCATCCTCATCGTCCATCGGGGAAAGGGGCTCAGCTATGTCCCCCTCATCACCCGACAGGGTCCCAAACCTATTAGTCAGAGGCACTTCCTCCACATCCAAGGAAGAGACAGATGAAGCAGCGGAGAGCATAGTTTTATTCTTACCTCCCCTCCCCACCACAGACCACCCCTCCCCTTTATCCCCCCCCCCCCCCAACCCCCCAATCCCTGAGCCTAGATCCAAACTCTCCTGCCTACGCCCTGAAGTCTCCGTACTCTTCACCTGCTACCTATGGTGGCGGTGAAGCAATACTGGTGGGGGAGGCACCGAAGGCTTTCCAGCACCTGCCCCCTTAGCAGCCTCCCTGATTTTTGACTGGCTGGAGGGAGGGAGACACATGAGGGGGGGGCAGACAACACCTGGGAGGACACCAAACCAGGGGGACACACTACAACAGAGATGGGGACAGACACAACTGGGGATGCACTGGATGCCCCTGGAGCTGGAACAGCATCACTCGATGGCTCAACAGAGGCCTGACCTGCTTCTGCCTCCCTAGCCTCCTCAGCCTCCATCCTTGCCAGCTCCTCTACTACCCCTGGCAGGTTATGTAAAGCTTCTGGACAGTTGGTATAGGAGTGGCCAAGCTCCTGACATAGATTTCACCTAATTCCATTACAATCTTTGGCCATGTGGCCAATTTCCTGGCACAAAGAGCATTTTAGTATACTACAAGGTGAGGCAAAGTGCCCTTTACTACCACATCTGTGGCACACCCTGGGCTGGCCCGCATAAAAAATGACTAACCTGTCTTTGCCAATAAAGGCAGAAGACGGGATATGGCTTACCACATTCCCTTGTACCCGCAGCTTCATTACAGCAGCACAACCCCCTGTCCATATGCCCCTATCGTCCAGTTGTTTCCTGAGGGGGCTCAGGATCTCCCCGAAACGATTTAACCATATCATGAGATCCACCGCTGGTATGGATTCGTTCCTCACTAATATTGTGACATTCTTCACTAGTGATTGTCTGGATACCACTTTTGGTATCAATCCTTCCCACCTGGGGGTATCCTTCCACCCACCTTCATACCTGGGGTCCAAGCTCTCCAGCCTCATAAAAGACACATCATATTCCGCGGTACCTATGGGCACTATAAAGGCAAATATGTCTTTAGCTACAAAGCCCATGTCTAAGATGCGATCAATCACTTCCCTCCTACTGGGAGGGGAACCTCCCCCAAACCATTTTATCTGCACCACATTACGTCTTGTAACCACAGACCCTGAACCCCCAGCCTGCGCCACGGGTGGTCCCCCTACATTCTGACCACCTCTTAGAGCTGCGGAGTATCTTACCATCCGCCTTGGAGCAGGGACTGGTGCTGGGATAGATGCAGGGCCAGGAGCAGAGATGGGTGCAGGGGTGGTCACCCGGATAGGTGCAGAGACAGACGCCTGAGTGGGACCAGAGTTGGGTGCCTGGGCGGGGCCAGAGGTGGGTGCCTGAACAGTAACAGAGGCGGGTGCCTGGGCGGGGCAAGAGGTGGATGCCTGCACGGGACCAGAGGCAGGTGCCTGGGTGGGGCCAGAGGTGGGAGCCTGCACAGGAACAGAGACAGATACTTGGGTGGGGCCAGAGGCGGATGCCTGCTCAATACCAAAGGAGGGTGGTGCCTGAACGGTAACAGAGATGGGTGCCTGGGTGGGGCCAGAGGTGGGTGCCTGTAGGGGAGCAGGGGTGGTAGCAGGGGTGGGTGCAGGGGTGGATACCGGGACGGAAGCAAAGACGGGATCTGGGACGGAGGGAGGGACGACCCCAAGCTCTGCTTCAGCTGGGTTGGGCACACACTGGGGATCAGACACTGCAGCAGACATGTTCACATTAACATTACCATTGTCCATAGCCATTACAACACCGTCCATCACCTCACTTACAGTTCCACCGGGCTTCACTGCTGCATGGGACAGCTGGAGGGATCCCAGAAGGGTGTGTGATCGCTAGGCTGCTCCTAAACCCTAATTAGTGCACCAGATTGTATGTAAGATTTTGTGTCTGCCTGTGTGTGGTCAACTAGCTGGATTGGAGTCTCCCTCCGGTGGTGGCCAGAGGTAGTGCGGACTGTGAAAGTGAAAGTATATCACGGCTGGTCTTATATACTTTATATATATTAGAAGTTAAGTCCCACTTATTCCCTCTTACCCCGAGTCACGGCTGCACGTGCACACCTCGGTTAGCTAGTCGCTGTGGGCATGGCGTGTGGGTTGGATCCGTGACAGGGTGTAAGGGGATTTATTCTGAGAAGGGTACTGTGGAGAAGGAGGATTTGTGCTGTGAGGGGGAACTGAGGTGTGTGGGAATAAGTGCTAGACTAGGGAAGAAGAGGGAATTGTGCTAGGACTAGGGATTTGGGGAGGGTGTGAAAGGAGAAAGAATATTTATGTTGGGGGAGGGGGGATTTGCATGTGAGGATCTGTTCTGTGAGGAGGAGAGGATTTGTACTGGGGGTGAGAGTGCAACTTAGTGCTGGATTTTATTTTTTTTGTTTTTGAGGGGAGGGAGTGGGATATTTTTTGAAAGGGTAAAGTGGGGGGACAGTATTACTTATGGGGGGGGTTTGCAATCTTCCTACCCCTACATCATGCGTTACACACCCCTGACTTAGTCTTTTTGTAGTCTTTTTGATTGTACTCTTGACTCTTATTATGCATTACACATTCCTGTCCCCTGCATTCTGTGCATAACACTCCTGACCCCTGCATTCTGTGCATTATATACTCCTGACCCTTGCATTCTGTACATTATATACTCCTGACCCCTGCATTCTGTACATTACATACTTCTGACCCCTGCATTCTGTACATTACATACTTCTGACCCCTGCATTCTGTACATTATATACTCCTGACCCCTGCATTCTGTACATTACATACTTCTGACCCCTGCATTCTGTGCATAATAAGCCTGTTCTCTGCATTTGGTGCATTATGTACTCCTGGACTGTGCTCTCTGTGTCATGTACTCCTAAACCCAGCACTTACTATAGCCCTTTGTGCATTACATACTCTTGATCTTTGAACACATTGCATTACACACTCTGGACCCCTGCAGTCTGTGTCATGTATCCTAAACCCCACACTGACTGTGCATTGGACATCCCCAACCCCTGTGCTCTGCCTTACACACTCCTACATCATATATACTATATTGTACATTACATACTTCTCATTGTCCCAACAGCTGTTGGTTGCTATGCAGTCTCTGACTATTTTATTGAATTTCTTCTTTAAAGTAGGCTCAGGCAAGGCAATCAAAGCATATTTTATAGATACAAGGAAGAGTTTAGTAAGAGTTTGGCCACACGCACATTATTCCGCAGCGCGCTACATGCACTACAGGTCACTTCCTCCCTCAAGTGTCCCTCATTCTGAAGTTCAAAAGTTGGGAGGTATGTGATATACACTCAGCAGCCACTTTATTTGGTACACCTGTTCAACTGCTTGGTAACACAATTGCTAATCAGCCAATCACGTGGCATTTAGGCATCTAGACGTGGTGAAGATGACTCGCTGAAGCTCAAACCAAGAATTGGAATGGGGATGAGTGGGGATTTAAGTGACTTTAAAGGTGGCATGGTTTTTGGTTCCAGACGGGTTGGTCTGAGTATTTCAAAGACTGGTGATCTGCTGCACTCCAATGGCCTCCACTGTCACTAGATCTCAATCCAAGAGAGCCCCTTTGGGATGTGGTAGAATGGGAGATTAGCATCATGGATGTGCAGCTGCCAAATCTGCAGCAACTGCGTGATGCTATCATGTCCACAACAACATCTCCAGAATACGCCCCTTTTTAACCAATGATACCACAAAGCTCCCTTGTTATCTCTCTCCTTAACTACTGCAACTCCCTCCTCATTGGCTTACCTTTACATAGGCTATCCCCTCTCCAGTCCATTATGAATGCTGCTGCCGGACTCATCCACCTTACCAACCATTCAGTGTCTGCTACTCCTCTCTGCCAATCCCTCCACTGGCTTCCACTCACCCAATGAATAAAATTCAAAATACTAACAACAACTTACAAAGTCATCCACAACTCTGCCCTCAGCTACATCACCAACCTGCTCTCAAAATATCAACCAAACCGCTCTCTTCGATCCTCCCAAGATCTTCTGCTCTCTAGTTCCCGTGTCACCTCCTCCCATGCTCGCTTCTAGGACTTCTCCTAAGCTTCTCCCATCCTATGGAACTCTCTACCCCAATCTGTCAGGCTGTCTCCTAATCTATCCATCTTTAGACGATCCCTGAAAACCTTTCTCTCTAAATAAGTCTATCCTGCTTCTACCTAGTAAACCACCATTTATTTCCTCCATCAGCTCACCCCCCCACAGCGATTACCTTTTGTATTACTCAACCCTTCCTCCTAGATTGTAAGCTCTAATGAGCCGGGCCCTCAGTTTCCTCTTCTACCAAATTGTACTGTAACTGTAATGTCTGCCTTCATTTTGTAAAGTGCAGCACAAACTGTTGGCGCTATATGAATCCTGTATAATAATAATAATGTCAATATGGACCAAAATCTCTGAGAAATGTTTCCAACACCTTGCTGAATCTATGCCACGAAGAATGAAGGCCGTTCTAAAGGCAAAAGGGGGTCTGGTACTAGCTAGGTGGTCGGTGAATGTAGACTGATATTGATTGTGTGTAAGCACAGAGGTGGGTGAAAGCAATCCCCATGGGAGGGGGCAGGTGCCGGTTGTGTGTCTATGAGGCCAGCTGGTGAACTACTTCCTTCTACTGGTTTTCATGTCCTAACTATCAGATTCAGGACAGGGCAGAAAGTAGTCAAGGAGTCTTATACTGGAGATTGGAGGTAAGGACTGTCCCAGAAGACAGAGAAAGCTTTTCTTTTCTGTAACAGAGGCACAATAATGGTATATCAGTACATAGGGGAGCTGGAATTTAGGGAAATATAAGGTGAACCTATCCTTTAAGGCTCTGTAGTAAGGTTTTTGGCTAAGCAGGGCTATCAGTCTGTAAAAGGGAAAATGATAATAGCTCTAACCAAAGGCTATGCACAAAGTCAACAAACAAGACAACAATGAGTCTATGACCTGCTCACCAGCTTCCCTTATTCTGATGCAGCAGTTTTACCATTGGAGGTTGACTCCTGGAAGCCTCTTCTGTGGACCCAATGTATGGTGAATCTGGTGGTACAATGGCTGTCTTTCCACATTTCTGGAGCAGTCTTGCGCAGGAGTATTTTTAGTCAGCCAGTTTGGGGGGTGCTTCTGGCTCCCCAATGACAAGGAAAACAGGCGACAAGGTGAAAGCTGGCAGTAGCAGTCACTTGATCGCCATACAGCAACTTGCAGCTAGCAAGTGGGTCTCCAGAACATGCAGACTCACAGGTGAAATAGTAATAGTCACTACCCCCCCCCCCCCCCCCCCATCCTTGTACACTGGCTGGCGGAAGTCTCCCAACAGCCCCCAGTCTTTCCCAGGCTTTTCTATTTATACCCACCTTGTCCAGGCTCCTCCTCTTTGTTGTTTATCAGCTCATGGCTCAGACTACACATCCCATCATTCCATGTTCTGTATTTGAGAATAAGTAGCTTGAGGTTCATGGCAGCATAGTGGCTAAATGGTTAGCACTTCCGCCTGGCAGTACTCGGGTCGTTGGTTCGAATCCCAGCCATGGCACCTCCTGCCTGGAGTTTGCATGTTCTCCCTGTGCCTGTGTGGGTTTCCTCCAGGTACTCCGGTTTCCTTCCACACTCCAAAGACATGCTGGTAGGTGAATTGGATCTTGTCTAAATTAGCCCTAGTATGTGTATGTATGAATGTGAGTTAGGGACCTTAGATTGTACGCCCCTTGAGGGTTAGGGACTTATGTGAATTTACAATATATATGTAAAGTGCTGCGTAAATTGACGACGCTATATAAGTACCTGAAATAAATAAATATATGCTCCATCCTGTGACAGCAAAAAGGAACTGCAATCAAGCAATTTAACAATAATACATTTCAGACTCTGCATAATCCAGTAACAGCGATTCTGGTTATAGCAAGAAGTCTGTCAAATATTTATCACCTACCCAGCACACCTTACCAGACCCTGAATCCTGGCCATTGGTTGGGTTGTCAATTAATTCATTACACCGACTGATAACCCTCTATACACAGACAACAGTCTCTGGCAGAAGGAAGAATAACAATCTGTGTTTGGAGAAACCTTACAAAATTATAAAGGATGACTGCAGTCCACTGCTCCCTACAGATCACATGACAGTAAAACATAAGAGAATTTGGAAAGTATTGGATCCCCATCACTGGAAAATTAGGATAGAAGTACAATATGCAAATTAATTCTAAACCTACCTCATTGTGCCTCCCCATGACTTTATTGTGACTACAGACACTTGGAATGCTACTGTAGCACCCTCCTAGGTAGGTGTTAGGATTAGGTAAATTTAGTTTGGCTCACTATAACCAGTGTGAATTTGTTGATTGTTTGGTCTGTTCTGTGTTGCAGTAGTTGCAGAATTGATTGTTTCCCCCTGAATATTCCAGAAAGCTCTGGAAGCTAGTGGGCAGTAAGAGTCTAAACAGCTAAATATTCATACAGCCCTGGCCAATCCCTGGGGAGGGTCACCCAGATGGTAGCTGGGAGTCTGTATAAATACTATATGTAAAAATATAATGTATAAAGACAGAGAGCAGCGAAGTCTTTTTCTCTACGAGGAAATCATAGCCTAAGGGGGGATTCTTGCACCCTTAGGCCATCCTGCCATATGCCTGCAGGGTGCTAAGACCTTCGGTGGGCTAATTGGAGGCTTGTTTTGCTGGAAGCTGGAGAGAGCTGACTGAGGGACTATTGCCTGAGGATCTAGTCTGGTATCACAGGGTGGATGATGTGTCTGGGTGATATTGGAAAAAGGTAACCCATTTTCCAAGGACTGGAAAGAGAGAACCTAGAGACTGTGGGCTGCTGCCATCCCTCGTTTGTTAGAGTCAGCTGCAGGGGCAGACTGACCATCTGGAAACTCGGGCACTGCCCAAGGGCCCGGGGTCAGTAGGGGGCCCCATGAGATGCTCCTGGTACCTTTTTCATAGGCTTTTTTGAGTTTGGGCAAGAACACAGGGGCCCCATGATCCCCTATTGCCCGGGGGCCCCATGAGTTGTCAGTCGTCCCCTGGTCAGCTGTGTGTGTAAAGGGAATATAGTGCCCAGTGTCCTGAAGAGCTCAGTCTCTTTGATTCCAAGTGAAAGGACCTTGCTTGGACTGTTCACTAGAAGAAGATCAATCTCCTCAAGTTGCTACAGGCTCATAGTATTGGATTATCCCACTCAATTCCCTAACTCTATCCAAGTTACCCTAAAGTAAAAACACCAAAAGGAACACCCCTGGACTGTTCATTGAGCCAAAGAGTGACTGTGACCGTGTGCCTGGCTGCGAGGCAACTACTGGGGAGAGAACTCCATGCAATCTACTAAGCGGCTCCTGTGGGGAAAGTGCTCTGCTACCATAGATGCCCCATTAACATCACCAGAAATGGGAGGAAACAAATGACAATTGTATCTTCAAGAAAAATGTGACTAATAAATGATGATGGTGATGATGATGATGATGGTGATGATGATGATCTGTACATACAGGAGGAAGAATGTAATTCTTATTATGAATACTTTGTGTGTCTACAGGGAAGGATAATGTGATCATAGTAATGGATGATGTGGAGGACAGCAGTGATCAGGAGAAGATCCGGATATTGGAACGTCGTCCCAGCACAGGAGAAATGTACCGCAATCTCTTTTTATTTAGTCGTCAGGAAAAACAGTCAAATTATCAGACATTGTTCTTATCTCTTATGGAGATCAATAAACGTCTACAACAACCTGATGCAGAAGGTAACATTTGAGCAATTTAAACTTATACATTCTGATTTTAGTTATTTTTCACTCTTTGGATTGATGTTTATTTGGTTTCTCATTAAAACTAAAAATTCCAGTATCCTTTAGGCCCCTTCCACACGGGGAGGACCTGTTAGTGGATTTGTTTGCTCAGTGGGAGATCTCTCCACTGATTCCCACTGAGCAAGCGGATGACAGGTCCATGACCGCTCCACTGATGCAGAGCGGACACAGACACAACTCTCTGTTCTCTATGGACAGTTGGATGGAAATGGACCGCCTGGCCATTTCCTTCCGAATGCCATACGTTACAATGGAAGGAAAGGGAACAGATCCCCATCCGTCTTTGGAGGCTCGGATTGGATTGGATTGGATGTTTTTGGGTGTAAACAGACACATGTCCATTTACACCCACCGCTCCATAGAGAAGAATAGAGGTCCTTAACGGGTCTACCTGAAAAACAGGCAGGCAGACTTGATTGGATTGTCCGTGTGAAAGGGGCCCTACACACTGACTATCAAAAGTGTGAGTGCAGAAAATTATATTATCACGTATATATCTGCGATTTTGCATTTCTACGGACCCTACCTGTGCTGCCATTGGCTGCTGCAGCTGTCGATCACCGGGTCCTGGCAGGTGATTCCCCGCTGGCACCCAGTGATTGCCGAATATCACTGACGAGGAGAGGTGTGTATGTATACAATACAGATCTCTCCCTTGTCAGCTCCAGCACACACATACACAATAGTAAAACAGCACACAATTAACCCTTTGATTGCCCCAGATGTCAACCCCTTCCTGCCCATTGTCAGTGCTTGTTATTAGCACTGATCACTGTATTAGTGTCACTGGGGATGTCAGTGACAGTTAGTCAGTTCCCCCCCAGTGTCAGAATGCCCACTGCAGTCCCGCAATAAGTCGCTAATCGCTGCCATTACTAGTATAAAAAAAAAAATCCCAGAATACAGGTGAAACTCGAAAAATTAGAATATCGTGCAAAAGTTTATTTATTTCAGTAATGCAACTTAAAAGGTGAAGCTAATATATGAGATAGACTCATTACATGCAAAGCAAGATAGTTCAAGCCGTGATTTGTCATCATTGTGATGATTATGGCTTACAGCTCATGAAAACCCCAAATCCACAATCTCACAAAATGAGAATATTGTGAAAAGGTGGAATAATCTCGGCTCAAAGTGTCCCACTCTAATCAGCTCATTCAGCCATAACACCTGCAAAGGGTTCCTGAGCCTTTAAATGGTCTCTCAGTCTGGTTCAGTAGGAATCACAATCATGGGAAAGACTGCTGACCTGACACCATCACTGACACCCTCCATAAGGAGGGAAAGCCTCAAAAGGGAATTGCAGAAGAAGTTGGATGTTCCCAAAGTGCTGTATCAAAGCACATTAATAGAAAGTTATGTGGAAGGGAAAAGTGTGGAAGAAAAAGGTGCACAAGCAGCAGGGATGACCGCAGCCTGGAGAGGATTGTCAGGAAAAGGCCATTCAAAAGTGTTGGGGACTTTCATGAGGAGTGGACTGAGGCTGGAGTCAGTGCATCAAGAGCCACCACACACAGACGGATCCTGGACATGGGCTTCAAATGTCTTATTCCTCTTGTCAAGCAGCTCCTGAACAACAAACAACGTCAGAAGCGTCTTACCTGGGCTAAAGAAAAACAGATCTGATCTGGTGCTCAGTGGTCCAAAGTCCTCTTTTCTGATGAGAGCAACTTTTGCATCTCATTTGGAAACCAAGGACCCCAAGTATGGAGGAAGAATGGAGAGGCCCAAGGACCGAGTATGGAGGAAGAATGGAGAGGCACAAGGACCCTGTTAGGGACCAGCCGGTGGTAGCCTCTAGCAGCCCACAGACCAGAATTCCCCAGGGCGCAGAATCTAAGTTCCGACCTGCTTGTTCACCAGAGCCCCTGATGGTGGGGATGGACTTGGAGCAAGCCGAGACCAGGTCGCGACCCCTGGTTGCAACCAGCTGTGGAAGAGGCACCTGTCGGTGGTACGCAGCAGGTGAGAGTCTGATGTGAGGAGGTAGAGTAAGCGAGGTCAGACAGGCCCGGTCGGTAACAGCGGAGCAGGTCGGTACAAAACAGCAGGCAGAAGAATAAACGGGTCACGGTCCGGGTTTGGCAACAGGAGATCAAAAGTGCAGGAACAGGCAGGAGAATGGTCAGGCAAGCCAGGGGTCAGAGCAGGAGAAGTCAGCAGATCAGGATCAGGCAGGGTTAGCAGCAAAGTAAACTCACAGGAACACAGGAAAGACCATACAGCACTTGAGCATTGCAAGAGCTGGGTTTAAATAGCCAGCCCAACTCCTGACAGGCGCTCCTGGGTCCTAATGCTTGCCCGGTGCCATCATTGGTGACAGGCGCGTCTGGGTCCTTGTGCCCGCCTGCCTGTACGTTTTGTCAGGACTCTACGCATGTGCGGATTCGATCGCCGCAGCGATCTTCCCATTCCCTGACATTGCCCCCCCCTTACGGGCAGCCTCCGGATGCCCAATCGGTTTCTCCTTTGAGGCTGGTTGTGAAGGAACTCCCGAATTAACCGAGGGACATGAACATTTTGAGCAGGTTCCCAAGAGTTTTCCTCTGGCCCATAGCCTTTCCACTTGATAAGATTCTGTGTTTGCCCCCCCCCCCCTCCGCCTGCAGTCAATAATAGCCCCCCACCTCGAATTCCTCTTCCCCATCGATGTCTATGGCCTCTGGGGGTCTAGATCTACAATCTGTAAAAGGATCTGCTACAGCGGGTTTCAGTAGGGACACATGAAACACAGGATGGATTTTGAAGGACTCGGGGAGTGCCAGCTTATATGCTATCTCATTAACCTTACGCTCTACCCGGAAAGGACCCACAAATTTGGGTGCCAACTTTCTCGATGGGCACGCCAGTTTCAGATTGGTAGTGGCCAGCCACACCTGGTCCCCTGGATGTATAACCAATTCCCCCCTTCTCTTTCTATCAAATATCCTTTTACTGTCCTCCTGGGCTTTTGCCATGGTTTCTTGTAACAACTTGTTATTGGTTGTAAAGAAATTCAGGGTCTCTTGAGCTGCTGGGACTGGTTTTTCCGGGATCAAATCAGGTAAGAACGAGGGATGTAAGCCAAAGTTGGCGAAGAACGGGGATTGCTTAGTGGCAGAGTGGCAAGCATTATTGTATGCAAATTCAGCTAGGGGTAAAAGTGCCAGCCAGTTGTCCTGGAGGAACGATGTATAGCACCTAAGGTACTGTTCTAGTGTTTGGTTGGTTCGCTCAGTTTGACCATTTGTTTGCGGGTGGTATGCTGAGGAGAATGAAAGTTCAATTTCCAACCCTTCGCACAAAGCCCTCCAAAACCTTGAAGTGAACTGAACACCCCGATCAGATACAATGTTTTTTGGCACTCCATGTAGCCTTACGATCTCTCTGATAAATACCTGTGCCATTTCTGAAGCAGATGGTGTACCTCTCAATGGAAGGAAGTGAGCCATCTTGGACAATCTATCTACCACTACAAAGATCGCAGTATGGTCTTGTGATGGCGGTAATTCCACCACAAAGTCCATTGCGATCATACTCCAAGGTCTGTCGGGCACCGGCAGTGGTCGCAGCAAGCCCCAAGCCCTGTCTCTGGTGGGCTTGTTCCTGCTGCAGACGGCACAGGATTTGACATACATTTCGCAATCTTTGGCCATGCTTGGCCACCAAAACATGCGTTGGAGCAAGTCCAATGTCTTGTGTACTCCAAAGTGGCCTGCTAACGGGTGGTCATGGCAATAGCCTAAGACCAGAGCTCGCATCTCGTCGGGTACCAGGATCTGCTCCCCCCTCCACAAGAGACCTTCCTTGTTCTGCAATGAGACTCCAGGTGGCCTAGGAGTCCCCGCGGAAGCAGCTTGAAGTCTAGTTAGGAGTTCGGACTGAAGTAGCAAAAAGCTACTCGCCGGCAGAATAGTATCAGGTTTGCCTGTCTCCCCAGGGTCCTCAAACATCCGGGAGAGAGCATCCGGTTTAGTATTTTTAGATCCGGGCCGATACGTGATGTGCAGAGTAAACCTTGAGAAGAACAATGCCCATCTGGCCTGACGCGGCCTCAGGCGTTTTGCTGTCCTCAGATATTCTAGATTTTTATGGTCAGTATAGACCAGGATGAGATGCAATGCCCCTTCCAATAGATATCTCCATTCCTCCAGTGCTGTCTTAATCGCTAACAACTCCCGATCCCCAATATCATAATTCTTTTCTGATGGGGAGAGTTTTCTGGAAAAGAAAGCCACTGGGTGCATCAGCTCCTTCACTCCTATTCTTTGCGACAGAATAGCTCCTACCGCATTTTCCGAAGCATCTACTTCCAGAATGTAAGGTAATGAAGAATCAGGATGACTCAAAATAGGGGCTGTTGTGAATAGTTTTTTCAAGGCTTCAAAGGCGGTCTGTGCCTCAGGTGTCCATCGGAAATGCACCCCCACCTTAGTAAGCTGAGTGATGGGAGTTACCAGGCCCCGAGAAATTTTTAATAAATTTCCTGTAAAAATTGGCGAAGCCAATAAATCGCTGGACCCCCTTTTTATCCGTGGGGACTGGCCATTCTAAAACTGCAGATATTTTTTGGGGATCCATCGCAACCCCATCGGTTGAAATGATCAACCCCAAAAAGGGAATGCTGCTCTGCTCAAAGCTGCATTTTTCAGCTTTAGCATACAGCCCACATGCTTGCGCAGCCGCTCCAGTACACTCCTGACGTGATCTCTATGTGTCTCCAGGGATGAGGAAAAAATCAGGATGTCATCCAGATACACAATCACATAGATGTCCAGGATGTCCCTAAAAATGTCATTCACAAAGTGTTGGAATGTAGCCGGTGCATTACAGAGACCGAATGGCATAACAAGGTACTCAAAGTGCCCAAAGCGAGTGCGGAAGGCGGTCTTCCACTCATCCCCTTCCCGAATGCGCACTAGATTATAGGCTCCCCTGAGATCTAGTTTGGTAAAGATGGAGGCCGTCTTTAGTCTCTGAAATAATTCAGGGACTAAGGGAAGGGGGTACCGGTTCTTCACGGTGATCTTATTCAGGTCCCTATAGTCTACGCAGGGCCTCAGGGACTGGTCCTTCTTCTCTATGAAAAAGATTCCCGCCCCGGCTGGTGAAGTGGAGGGGCGAATAAATCCCTTCCGCAGACTGTCATCAATGTATTCTTTTAGGGCGCCCAACTCTCGTTCAGACAGCGGGAAGATTCGGCCGAAGGGAATCTCGGATCCCGGGAGCAGGTCAATAGGGCAGTCATAGGCCCGGTGTGGAGGGAGAATCTCTGCACCTCGTGGGCTGAACACATCAAGGAAATGATGGTATGCGGAGGGCACAGTCTGTGCTAGATCTGTATCTGTATTCACACACAACAAGGTTGGGGGCCCTGGTGATGACTTTAGGAGACAGTGCTCCTGGCAGTATAGTGAGTGAAATTGAACAGATCCAGTCTTCCAGTTAATTTGGGGATCATGAGCCCTTAACCATGGGAGCCCCAAAATCACTGGAAATAGAGGGGACGCAATAGCGTCCAAGCGGAGGAGTTCCTGGTGGTGGCCTGCTACTGTGGTGCACAAAGGAGGGGTCTCTCGATCTACCAACCCTGATTTAATTTGTGAACCATCAGCCAGAAAAAAATAGTCAACCCTCGTTCTTTGGACAATAATGGAATTTGTTGCTGAGCTGCAAAGTTAAGGTCCACAAAGCAACTGCAGGCCCCAGAATCAATAATAGCCATTACCTGCACAGTTCTTCCTGGGAGCTGGAACGAAATGGGCACGACTACATGAGTAGGATCATCTACACAGGTTGGAGACATAGAAAAAATGGTAGAGTACTTACAGAGCTTCTCAGGACAGGAACGCACCATGTGACCCGCTGCTCCGCAGTATAGACATAGATTATTAACTCTGCGTCTGTGGCATTCCTCAGCCGTGAGAGATGGCCGCATTAACCCAAGTTGCATAGGCTCTGTTCCGTCCGCGCAGGTTCAGGACTCCGATTGCTGACTGCAGGATGTGAAGGGATTGGGACCCGTGGTAACATCCATGTAGGCCTTGACCCTTGACCAGACCTTTCCTTCGTTCCCGTAACCTACGATCAATCTGAATTGCCAGGGTGATTAATTTCTCCAAAGAATCAGGCACACCTACCCTGGCCAATTCATCCTTTAGGGACTCGGATAATCCTAGGCGGAACTGATGGCGCAGTGCTGCATCATTCCATTGTGTATCTCCAGACCAATGCCTGAATTCCAAGGCATAATCCTCTGCTGCCCGGCGTCCCTGCTGCAGAGAATGTAGGGCTGCTTCGGCTGAAGCAGCTCTCTGAGGATCGTCATATAATTGTGCCATTGCCTTGAAAAATTCTGCCACAGAGTTCACATGCGGATGGCGAGCCTCCAATAGACGATGTGCCCAGGCCTGGGGTTCACCCTGCAGCAAGGATATCACGAATCCCACCTTCACAGATTCGGATGCAAACGTTCGAGGTTGGAGGTTGAAGTAGAGCTGGCAGGAATTCAGGAAGGCCCGAAACTTCCCTCGATCTCCATGGAATCGCTCAGGCATTGGGACTCGAGGCTCTGGCGGGGGAATAAAGAACACTGCTCCAGTGGAGGGTCATGCAGGGCTACTCGTAGGGGGTGAACCGACCGGGTCTGACACCGTAACAATAGGAGCGGCTAGGGCCTGGACGCGTCCCTCCAAGTGTTTATAACCCTCTTCCAGCGTCTTGACAGCTTGGGTAAGTGCGGACAGATGGTGGCACATCTCTTCCCAGGGAGAGGGTCCTCCTCCAGACTCCGTCATGGCCGTATGGTTCTGTTAGGGACCAGCCAGTGGTAGCCTCTAGCGGCCCACAGACCAGAATTCCCCAGGGCGCGGAATCTAAGTTCCAACCTGCTTGTTCACCAGAGCCCCTGATGGTGGGGATGGACTTGGAGCAAGCCGAGACCAGGTCGCGACCCCTGGGTGCAACCAGCTGTGGAAGAGGCACCTGTCGGTGGTACGCAGCAGGTGAGAGTCTGATGTGAGGAGGTAGAGTAAGCGAGGTCAGACAGGCCCGGTCGGTAACAGCGGAGCAGGTCGGTACAAAACAGCAGGCAGAAGAATAAACGGGTCACGGTCCGGGTTTGACAACAGGAGATCAAAAGTGCAGGAACAGGCAGGAGAATGGTCAGGCAACCCAGGGGTCAGAGCAGGAGAAGTCAGCAGATCAGGATCAGGCAGGGTCAGCAGCAAAGTAAACTCACAGGAAAGACCATACGGCACTTGAGCATTGCAAGAGCTGGGTTTAAATAGCCCGCCCAACTCCTGACAGGCGCTCCTGGGTCCCAATGCTTGCCCGGTGCCGTCAATGGAGACAGGCGCGTCTGGGTCCTAGTGCCCACCTGCCTGTACGTTTTGTCAGGACTCTACGCATGTGCGGATTCGATCGCCGCAGCGATCTTCCCATTCCCTGACAGACCCCGAGTATGGAGGAAGAATGGAGAGGCCCAAGGACCCCGAGTATGGAGGAAGAATGGAGAGGCACACACTGCAAGATGCTTGAAGTCCAGTGTGAAGTTTCCACAGTCTGTGTTGATTTGGGAAGCCATGTCATCTGCTGGTGTTGGTCCACTTTGCTTCATTAAGTCCAGGGTCAACGCAGCCGTCTACCAGGAGATTTTGGAGCACTTCATGCTTCCTTCCGCAGACGAGCTTTATGGGGATGCTGACTTCATTTTCCAGCAGGACTTGGCATCTGCCCACACTGCCAAAAGCATCAAAACCGGGTTCAATGACCGTGGGATTACTGTGCTTGATTGGCCAGCAAACTTGCCTGAGCTGAATCCCATAGAGAATCTATGGGGCATTGCCAAGAGAAAGATGAGAGATATGAGACCGAACAATGCAGAAGAGCTGAAGGCCGCTATTGAAGCATCCTGGTCTTCCATAACACCTCAGCAGGGCCACAGGCTGATAGCTTCCATGCCACGCCGCATTGAGGCAGTAATTGCTGCAAAAGGGGCCCAAACCAAGTACTGAGTACATATGCAGCTTCTACTTTTCAGAGGTCCGATATTGTTCTATGTACAATCCGTGTTTTATTGATTGCATGGAATATTCTCATTTTCTGAGATTGTGGATTTGGGGTTTTCATGAGCTGTAAGCCATAAGCATCACAATGATGACAAATCACGGCTTGAACTATCTTGCTTTGCATGGAATGAGTCTCATATATTAGTTTCACCTTTTAAGTTGCTGCACTGAAATAAATGAACTTTTGCACAATATTCTAATTTTTCGAGTTTCACCTGTATATACCGCCATTTGTAGATGCTATAACTTTCATGTAAATTCATTTCATTTCAGGTACTTATATAGCGCTGTCAATTTACACAGCACTTTACATATATATATTGTACATTCACATCAGTCCCTAACCCTCAAGGGGTGTACAATTTAAGGTCATAAACCAATTAATTTACACGTATTGGTATTTTGCTTAGCAAAGACATGGACCAGAATAGATTTTGGCCTAAATTTATGATGAAATCAGATTTTTTTAAATTTTTATACTGGACATGTTTAACCAGTTGCCGCCTGGCCTATGGCCAAATGGCGGCCGGGTGAACACTTTGTCCCTCCGGGTGGACGCCATATGGCATCCTTTCTGGAACGCGCATTGTGCATGCCCGCAGGGCTGCGCTGTGGTGACACCTGTCACCAGCTGTGTACCTCGAACACTTTCTCTCAGCCACTGCTTCCAGTACCAGGGTTAAGTGACGTGGATCCCTGCTGGGACTATACAGGCAGTGTAGGATGGATCACCTCACCTGTGGACATGTGCTGTTGACAGCAACTGCCACTCTTACAGTAAGGAAAGTGATAGCGGCACTTGTGGGTCTTGCATGCTATAGGGAGTCCTCTGTGTTCCTGAGCTTTTACTTTACAATAACCATGGGATGTATGAAATGTTCTGTGAGCTGGTCAGGGGACAAGTGGTGAGCGGGACATCTCAGATCTAGTGTGCCCTTCAAATGCCAACACCCGGGGAAGGGCACAATAGACTCAAACATGGTGCTCTGTGATGCGTTTTTATTTTGGATAAAGTGGAGAGGGATTAGAACCCTTGACAGGTGAAAATGCTATAATTTTATATCCAAATACCCTCAAAGGTGTTCACATGCAAAGACTAATGCATTACTATATTCATATATCAGACAAGGATTTGAACCTCAAAACCATAATGAAAACGGAGAAAAACATTTCAATAGCTCTTCAAACCCGAACATCTATATGACTCAATAAATCATAATAAAGCCATATCATTTTTATCAATCTATATATCAAGCAGTCTAAAAACGAAATTCCCTTAACAAGTAGCAGGGCCCTGGACCCGGCATAAGTCATCAAATGGGCTATTATCAGGCATAACCAGGACTTTAATACATTACATATCTACATTCAGGAGACTGATCAGAATACACTGCCAAACAGGAATGGCTACACTACATCAAAATTTGTCATTTCAATCCATTTATGGCCATCTTTAGCAGGGATGTGTCGGGCATCTGCAGAAAGACCACTGCTTCTACACAGAGGGAATATCCTCATGTCACAAGTTCCCCCACACGCCACAGCGACTAGCTAACCGAGGCGCGCACGTGCGGCCGTGACTTGGGGTAAGAGAGAATAAGGGGACTCAACTTTGAATATATAAAACCGTATATAAGATCAGTCGTGATGTACTTCCACAGCTCGCACTATGTTTTGGCCACCACCACAGTGAGACTCCACTCCAATCCAGCTGGTGGACCACACACACTGGCAGATACAAATCTTATATACAATCTGGTGCACTAATTAGAGTTGAGGAGCAGTTTAGTAATTACACACCCTTCTAGGATCCCTCCAGCTATCCTACAGCTTGAACCCCGGTGTTAATCACTCTTCCACTGTCCACACACCCCACACCAGACACACCACAAAAGGTAGCCTGCCACCACCCAGCAGTTTATCCGCAGAACGGTCTGCTGAGACACCACACACACACAGATCTCTGTCTGGCAGATGTGTTACCTTTTACAATCTGCATGCAATCTGCCCACACGCAGTGCAATTGCATACAGATTGGCAATGAGCTTGACTGAGCGTTTAAAGGCACTAAAATACAATCTAATCTCTCCAATCTAATCTCTCCGAAGATATGAGCCTGTGCTTAAATATACAGAAGTCACTAATTAATTTTAAGATTTAATTTCCCGAAAGTGGGCAGTGCATAAAATATGTACAAAATATAAAATGTTACAGAAAATACAAAAAATACAAGACACACATAGACTATTCACTATAAAATAAAAGGGAATAAAAGACAGAAGTAAACTTTACCAGGATTTACCCTGCGACTGGAGCAAGCCAGGGAGAAACAGCAATACGTTGGTTGATCGAACTAGCTCCATAAGAATTACCATGTCCCAATGTCCGGGTACTCCATTTATGGGATATGGATGTAGGCGGGACATTAGAGGGGGTGTTCCTGTACCTGCCCACAGGATGTTCTGGGTGCTGACCTGCCCAAGTTCAATCGGACCAAGACTGGCTTGAAACACCAAGTCGGGGATTGGATTTCCGACACCAGCGCATCAGCCTGATTGTGACAGTACCAAACACTGTTCTACTGTCGCACTCCAGCGCCACCTAACCATTTCCTGCATTTTCCTGGCCTTCTACCTAAGCCAAAAATATGGTTTTCATACGTAGGTGTGGCGCACATCGTGCACTATTAGAAGTAAGTATTTTCATCTCTCTGCAACTAATATTTTAGCTTTTATGAGAGATGAAACATACCCCTTTGATGTATGGACATACTTTTAGCTCTCAGGACAGATCGGAGACCCCCTGCTGTCAGGAAGCCCAAATGTCTGGAGCCATTTCCTTTAAACTATTTCCCCAGGAGGTGACAAAACCTTATTAGCCCCAAGGTGTCAAAAATGTAGGCTTTTCAGATGCTAATTGATGACCTTCTGTCTGAGTACCTCATTTCCCCAATGACAAGGACTGAATATTTCTTTAATAACAAGGAATGGGCTAAATTTACATTGTCATGTTCTCTGCTCAAATTTTTCATGTACGTTACATCTCCCCTCTTCCAGAGGACGCATAGCTGAGCCTAAACGGGTCGGCTAACGTGTCTGCCAGGAAGGTTCCCAAGGTTTGGGGGGGGGGGGGGAGTCCTTCCAACTAAAGCTTGATACCTCTGACAGCTCAGCCCGTCCCCCTGCCAATGGGAGAGGGCTCCTGTACAGCTCTCTGACTGATCCTAAAGGGTTTGGGTCGCAACTGGCCAGCAGATCACCCCACGGATCCATTTCATCCACTGGCCACTGTCTAACTACTGGAAGGGTGCAGGCAAACCTGTCATTGTGTGCTGTCATCATTTTCAGCTACTGGCCAGGGTCATCTGGTGGTTCTCTATCAGCTGCAACACCCAGACGCTTGAGCCTGGCATAAGGTTGTTCCTGGGTGATCTGGACTTGGTTCCATGGCTTGGATACCAGGACCTCCACCCTCTGACCTGTCTCCCACACTTCTGCTCTTTCTGCTTCAGCCAGAGACTGGTCAGCACAACCACTGAGTTCCTCTGGGCTGACATCAAACCTATCAGCCTGCGAGAATACAGTGTTGTCAGATCCAGTCTCTGAGAAAGCAGATTCAGAGGGGGTCAGTGTTCCCCCATCATCCTGTGATCCTCCCTTTGCTGTGCGCAGCAATGAATCCTCAATCATGATACTCATAGCTGTGGGGACAAAGGATACATCCACAGAAGACTTTATTCCACCAGGGGTCATCCTCTGACCCGTGCCACACACCTTCTACTCTGCCCTCCTCAGCAGAACATCTGTCTGCACCACACCTGAGCTCCTCCGGGCCAACATCAAACTTATGAGCCTGGAAGTACTCAGTGATGTCAGCCGCAGCTGCTGAGGTGGAAGACACTGATTGGGCTGAATTTGCCCCAACATCCTGCCGACTTCCCTCTGCAACACACAGAAATGAGTCTGCACTGGCAGCACCCGTGACTCTGGTGACAGAGGGGAAAGTTACAGGAGAAAGGATTTCACTAGGGTTTGTCCTCCAACCCACGTCACACACTTCTACCCCGTCCTCAGCAGAGCGTCTGTCAGCACACCTGAGTTCCTCTGGGCTGGCATCAAATGTAACAGCCTCTGGAAACTTAGTGCCGCCAGCCACAGCTACTGAGGGGGTAGAGTCATATTGAGTCAGACTTAAACCCTCACCCTGTGGTCCCTCCTCTGTGCTCCACAGCCCAGGACCCAGGATTCCTTTTCCCCGGGAACTTCAGAAGAACATTGTTTCTTTACATATGGGTACAAAACCAAATTCCTCTTGCCCATGCAACCCCATCCTGCCATCCACAACTGGCGGTCCTTCAGCCAGACCCCTGAGATCCTCTGGGCTGTCATCAATTTTTTTCAGCTTCAGGGTACTCAGAGCTATCTGCCACAGGTACCAGGTGGACAACAGTCTGAGGAGACCTTAGGCCCTCTGGGCCAGGTTCACAAGGGTCCAACCCAGCAAGATTGGGCCCTTCCACAGACAGTTCCTCTGTAGCAGTGGGCAATGACCGGTCCAGGGCCACCTGGTGGGCACCCCGAGTCACCACTGCAGCAGAGGGAAGGTCTGCCTTGCACGTCATTACATTTGGTATCACATAAAACATTGTCAGTTGCAGAGTCCTCTGTGACTTTAAACTCTTCTCCAGGCCTTGACTCCAGACATCCACTAGAGCCAGGCCCTGGTACACAGTCCTTCGCCCCCTGACCCTCCCCAGAATCCCCAGTGTTCATGGAGTCTTCAATAAGTATTTTACATGAGTCCAGGGTCTCAGGTGGTGATGTAGGTTCCAAGGGGGCTTGATATGGCTCATAATGGGCTACCAACCATCCCAGGTCAGTACCCAATAATACTCTAGTGGGAATGGCATCTGTTACCCCCACTTCTTTCATTCCTCTCCCCGCTCCCCAGTCTAGATAAACACAGGCCGTGGGGACAGCTGGGTTGATGCCCCAACCCCTTTTACAGTCTTGGTCTTACCAGGAAGAAGATCCTCAGGGCTCACTAGTTCTGGATGCACTAAAGTCACCTCCACTCCACTGTCCCTTAGGCCGGTAGCAACTTTGCCACCCACAGTGACAGGCTGCAGGTTATTGGAGAGCCCTCCGGCTGGAAGCCCACAAAACAGTAGACTCTGGGCCGGTTGTCTTGGTAGGTTGTGGGACAGACTTCTTTTTCTCAGGGCTGGATGCACTAAGATGACCTATCTGGTGGCACAAAAAACATCTACGGGTATCCACAGTTGTTGGGGTGGCTCCTAAAGGTGCCTTGGTCTTCTGGATGTCCTGAGAAGAGGGGCCGGTTGCCTTTCCAGCTTGGTTCAGTAGTCCTCCGGGTGACAGGCATTCTGTTAGCCGCATAGGAGTCAGCTATTTCTGCTGCTTGATCCACTGTCTTGGGATCTCGATTGAGTACAAACTGCCGGACCTCAAAAGGACATGTCTGTAGGAACTGGTCCTTAATCATTAGCTCCTGTAGGGCGCCAAAGTAGCTTACGGACAGTCCATTTAACCATTGCCGGAAAGCAGCGCGTAAACTGCATACAAGGTCTGTGTAGCTGTCATTAGCACCTCGATGCAATGTCCTGAAACGCTTGCGGTACATCTCTGACGTGAGCTGGTACCGTTTAACAATGGCCTGTTTAAGAGCCTCATAGTCCCTTTCTTGGCCCTCTGGAAGACTCACAAGCACATCCAGGGCCTTGCCTTTCAGCCCTGGGATGAGGTACTGTGCCCATTGCTCCTTGGGCAGGAGGTACTGACGACAAGTCTTCTCAAATCCTTGTAAGAAAGTGTCCATATCCCCATCCATGGTGGGGAATTTGTCCAGGGAAATTCTGTGTATCCGTTCTTCCCTGGACTCAGTGTTACCAGCAGACCTGTTCTGCTGCAGCCGGAGTTTTTTCTAGCTCCAGTTCATGTTGCCGTTCTTCTTCCCGGTCTTTTCGTCTGTCCTCCTGTTCTGCTGCTGCTCACCAGTCCTCCACTCTGCTGCTGTCCACCTGTTCTCTGCTTCCCAGCGCTGCTTAATGAACTGGAAGCGTAATGTTTCACTGACTGGGCCCAGCAGCTGTAGCTCAGCCTGCAGGGACAACAAATGGGCTTCCAGTTGGCCCTCCCGGATTTCACCACGATCCACATCCGGTGGCAGAAAAAAGGTGGCTGTTCCTCTGGGGCATCACGGTCCGCCCTCTGTGGCCCCATAACCAAGTCTCGCTCCTCCCCGTATTTCTCGACCAGGGTGTTTATCATCTGCTACTTCGTCTGATCCCTTGTGGTCGGGATACCTCTGAACTCGCACAGATTCATCAGGTCATCTTGACTTTGCTTCTTGTA
The DNA here is from genome assembly GCA_951230385.1 of Staurois parvus. NCBI lineage: Eukaryota > Metazoa > Chordata > Amphibia > Anura > Ranidae > Staurois > Staurois parvus. The sequence continues at coordinate 109,375 of CATNWA010019890.1, forward strand.
GCTGATTACTGTCTCAGCCATTTTGCCAAAATAAAAAAATAGAAAAAGAAGGGGGGGGGGAGCAAATAGCCAAGTATGTCTTCTACAAAACAAAAATTATGCACTGAATGAGCTTCTGTAGGTCAGTCACTTCTACCAAGCTTCCAACCTTTAGTACGCGGGTTACTTGAATAAACCATGCACTAATGTACTGAACAGATCCCGCACGCTGCCGCCAATCTGTCACGGATTCACCCACATGCCACGCCCACAGCGACTAGCTAAACGAGGCGTGCACGTGCGGCCGTGACTTGGGGTAAGAGGGAATAAAGGGGACTTAACTTTGAATATATAAAACCATATATAAGATCAGCCGTGATGTACTTCCACAGCCCGCACTACCTTTTGGCCACCACCAGAGGGAGACTCCACTCCAATCCAGCTGGTCGACCACACACACTGGAAGATACAAATCTTATATACAATCTGGTGCATTGACTAGAGTTGAGGAGCAGCCTAGCGATTGACACACCCTTTCAGGATTCCTCCAGCTATCTTACAGCTACAACCCCGGTGTTAATCACTCTTCCACTGTCCACACACCCCACACCAGACACACCACAAAAGGTAGCCTGACACCACCCAGCAGTTTATCCGCAGAACGGTCTGCTGAGACACCACACACACACAGATCTCCGTCTGGCAGATCTGTTACCTTTTACAATCTGCATGCAATCTGTCCACACACAGTGCAATTGCATACAGATTGGCAATGAGCTTGACTGAGCGTTTAAAGTCACTAAAATACAATACAATGTAATCCAATCTAATCTCTCCGATCTGATCTCTCCAAAGATATGAGCCTCTGCTTAAGTACACAGAAGTCACTAATTAATTTTAAGATTTAATTTCCCGAAAGTGGGCAGTGCATAAAAAATATGTACAAAATATAAAAAGTTACAGAAATACAAAAAATACCAGAAGACACACAAATGACTATTCACTATAAAATTAAAGGGAAAAAAACAGAATAAAACTTTTCAATAGTGAGATTACCTGTGAGCCACTAGGAGAGTATATTAAGAGATATGAAAACAAGTTCGCAGGCTCCTCTTTACATCCTCATATATATGTACATTAGTGATATACAATAAATTATAAAAACTGGTGCTGCGCCCTTTGAGCAAATGTGCATCCAGTTGTAATGAGCTAAAAACCTGGACGTGAATAATGAACTACCTATATCAATTTAATATATTGCATATATGTAAAAAAGTGTCAAACAATATTAGTGACCAGAATCTGAATAAAAAATACATAAAAGCTTATGCATAAAAAAAGTCCAATTCATGAGAGAATCCAATCAAATATAATATAAATCCCATCATGTTTTGACATACTAAATTGATTAATAATAGACTGCTCACACAATCCAGATAATCTATATAGAGAAACTGCTGGGCTAGAATGCAACGGTAGACTCTGATGTTTTCCTCTGTAGAAGGCAGACTGGGTGGTTCACCTCCTTACTCCTGGTCATGCTTCTATGGATGAATCCAGGGTATGGGTCCTCCCTTCAACAGGCTCTATGTATTTTCTCCCTATTACTCCACGTGTGCCGGGAAGAAAAGAGAGAAGAATAGTTCCTTATCCTTGGTATAAAAGTGAATATTTATTTGTGCCAATGTTGCACTCACAGATATAAAAACATTCAGCGCTATGGTAAAAATGAAGTGTCCAGCCTGAGCGGCATGTGAATACACATTGCCTGTACTCGCCATTCCAAGGAGTCGGGTACGTGGTGATGTCAGTGCCCCTCCCCAACTCGTTGTGCCACAGGGTCACGTGGCTTTGTCCGGGGGATGTAATTGCAACAATTGCATCAAGGAATGTGCTAAATTTACATTGTCATATTCTCTACTCAAATTTTACATGTACGTTACACCTCATTATAATGATGATGCATTCATCAGGCTAAGAGATACAACAAAGATGCTATTAGATTGTAAGTTCTTATGAGTAGGGTCCTCTTACGCCTCTAGTTTTGATTGTATTCTAGCTGTACTGTCTCTCTTTATATTGCAAATATTATGTCATGTCAATTTCCATAGTACGGCTAGCTTCCTATTTTATTTATGAAGTTTTCAAAAATTTGATCCCACAAGAAATAGCAAGGAACATATGCTAATAAATATACTGCTTGAGAATGTTCTTGAGGAAAGTTAAATGTGTGCATAAATGGGGTAGGAATCATACAATGTATATAGTCCATAACACTCATCTACCTTTTTTGTGAGGTTCATCTTTCTTTGTTAGGTGACCGAAATTCCTTCCAATAAAGGGAGCCCTCCTTCTCTTTGATCATAGGTTTTCTCTAGACAACATAGAAATACACTCACCGGCCTCTTTATTAGGTCCACCTGTTCAATTGCTTGGTAATACAAATTGCTAATCAGCCAATCACATGGCAGCAGTTCAATGCATTTAGCCATCTAGACGTGATGAAGGCAACTTACTGAAGTTCATACTGAGCATCAGAATGGGGAAGAAAGGGGATTTGAGTGACTTTGAAGGTGGCAAGGTTCTTGGTGCCAGACGAGCTGGTCTGAGTATTTCAAAAACTGCTGATCTACTGGGATTTTCAGGCCATGTCTAGGGTTTACAGAGAATGGTCCAAAAAAAAGAGAAAATATCCAGTGAGCGGCAGTTGTGTGGAGGAAAATGCCTTGTTAATGTCAGAGGAGAATGGACAGACTGGTTGGAGATGATAGAAAGGCAATAGTAACCCATGTCAATAAGGACCAAAATCTCTGAGGAATGTTTCCAACACCTTGTTGAATCTATGCCATGAAGAATGAAGGCAGTTCTGAAGGCAAAGAAGGGTCCAACTCGGTACTAGCAAGGTGGACCTAATAAAGGGGCCGATGAGTGTAAACTATTAAGTAGTACTGTGGATCACCTATATGGGTATTTATCCTGAATACCTATAAATGGTAAGAAAAGTTCCTAAAAAAAAAGACAATATTATTATCCCAATAAAATTCAGCTGCAACTGTAACATCCTCACGTAACACCTCCCTTCAGACTTGAAAAATACACACCTTAATACCAGCTGTCTTCTGACAGTCACACAAATGGGTCCCTTTCTCTTTTTCACTGGCATTATTGGTAGGTCATCCTCACTGCTGGATAGAATGGTGCTCAGGTTGTGACATCTGAATGCTCTTCTATGGAGTGTTCTATTATGAGCCCAGGTGATGGGTTCACAGGAATGTTGGGTGTCATTCAATCTGAAAGAGGAGCATTGGATGGGGACATAGAGAGCAGTTCTGGATCATGGAGAGGGTAAGTAGTGGAATGCTTAGGGGGATAGGGGACACAGAAATGTAAAAATTATCCTGACCCCACAATCTGTTTTACACTAAAATGTCAATACTAAAGCTGGCCATATATCTAGCAAATTTCATCCAGAACTGGCCAACATTGAGTCAAGGGTAGCCATTTTGGCACAATCTCTCCCCACATCCTTTAATCTGAAAATCAAAAGGGCCGGTAGGTAAATTGTTAAACAGCGTCTGCATTCAATCAGATGTATGATCCAATGAGATGCATCATTCAGTCACCTCCAGTCCCTGCTAGAGTATTCTGAGATCCTCAGATGCTGAGTAATTTCTCTTATCACTGAATTGAAAGAGAGAAATCTAAATGTGTATGGCTTACAATTTATTCTCCTTACTGCCAGACAAATAATTCCCAGACATTGGAAGTCTACACATGTCACTTCAGGAGCAGAATGGGCAAACTTGATGAATTGATTGCAGGGAAAAAACTCATAGCATTGGATAGAGATCACATTGATAAGTGTTCACACATCTGATCATCCTGGATTATTTATGAAGACTCAACAACTGTAAAGGATTTAATCTCTTCTCCCTTTCCGTATACTGTACAAACATTTGGACCATGAGAAAGTTGATCCCTGTTGCCCTCCATTGACATGTTATTGTTCCTCTGATCACACTCATATTAAACAGATTCTCAAACTAGAAGATGTTCCCTATAAAAAAAACCCCAAAAACTCTGTCTTTAGTAATGGCGTTGTTTGTTCTATTTCCATTTGTTTTAGCTTCTTTTAAAGAAAAAATAGACAAGATCAGAAAAATCACACTCAGTAAGTAGTCTGTGTTTTCAGTTGTGATCGGCTCTTTACATTTTTTTGGACCTTATTGTGACTTTATTCTTTTACTTCACTTAGGTACCCGCAACATAGCTATGGTAAGAATATTTACAATAACCATGTATAAAACAATTGAGTATAAAATGATAAAATACAACCCTTCTACATATGTAATAGGAATTTTCCACTCAAATCAGCTGCAGAACATTACAATAATCTTTATTAATGTTAACAGAACACATTTAGCAGTTAATATGAGATGATCAAAGACCTGACAGATTTAGAGAAATATATGATGAGGCTGATTAGATCTCACTTTTACAGCCTCTGTTCCTTTCATGGGTTGTATGTTTGGTCTGTTCTCCAATAATGAGTATCTAAAGCCCCCCACCACCTCTGTTCAGGGCAGGTAACTGAAGACCGGGGATCAGGTGAAGACATGATATGATCATATATACAATACAATGGTAAAATGGATTTCAGACTAGTGATGGGTAACTGGGAACCAGAGGAGGTTCTTTAATTAGGCAAATTAGGTGGCTGCCTAGAGCCTCTCTTACACAGGGGCCTCAGGACCGCCTAATTTGCTCACACATGTCCAGTGTGAATTTCCTGTCCATTTTCACAAATTTACAAATCAGCTGTTCAGATGCAAATTTTTGGAGCACCCACCAATGTCTTGAACAATAGCTGGTTGCTAAGGAGCGGGCCGGGAAGCTGTCCGCTGCGCCCTTAACAACCAATGACTCATCAGCTGTCAGCGGGTTCCCAATTCAAATTCACAAAAGCATTTTATTAAAATGATAAAAGCACACTTACATCTACATTAGGTAACTGTACATCAGCAGGAAGTGTAGAGATCGGGATTTCACATCAGTGAGGCCGTACACACCGGTGGCGGCTCACAACCCCAATGCCAACCTAGAGGGACCGCTGAGTGCATAGCCAGTTGTCAGCCACATGCAGCGTCCATCACCACCGTATGTAAATCAGAAGGGGTGATAATGTGTTTCAAGGGATTATCCTTCTTTGTCAAACCTCAAACCTGTGTATAGTCTCACTGATGTGACATCCCCGTCCCCACACTTCATGCCGATGTACAGTTACCTAGCTGTATGTGTGCTTTTTAACATTTTTATAAAAAAAAAAAAACTAATTAGAATTTTAATTGGGATCCCGTGCTCCTGACCTTTCTGTCTTTGAGCTTTGGTTGGATCAGCCCAGATCTTAAAAGGATACGCTGCAGGACCCCCAGAATTCACACCACCTGGTTACCCCCTCAGCCTTCTTGAGTCACTCTTCTGTTGCCAGGCAAAGATATTGGACATTGGAAACTGGGACGTGTTGTGAGCTGTGGCGGTTTGACTTTTTTTTTTTTTTTTTTTTTTTTTTACAAGATGAGGGGGTCCTGATCTCCCTGTTGGATTTGTTATACATTCTAGAATATAGTGAAAGCAAGAATATCCCATGGTGGAGGACATTTGAATGCTGCCGGAGAGATTTCACAATGGGAATTTCTAAGAGATGTAAGCAGCCAGGGGAGTCTTAGGGATTTATTTATAACAACTCGCAATGCAAATGTCTCATCATCCCACAAAAGCAGGACCCTTTTTCAGTGGGAACGCGGGGGAACAGAGTTACGGAACCTTCAGCACTGAATGGATGTAATGGCAAGGGATGCTGGGTTGTTCTGGGGAGTCCATTGATACTGGCTGCTGGGGATCTATTTTTACTGCAGGGGATCTATTTTTGTGGGCTGTCTATTGTGCTGAGAAGGTCTGTTGTTGCTGGTGAGGGATCTATTGCTGCTGAGGTGGGTCTTATGTTGCTGGAGGGTCTATTGTTGATGGAAAGGGATCTACTGTTACAGAAGGGTGTACTGTTGATGACTGCTGAACAGTCTATTGATGCTGGCTGATCCATTGTTGCTGTTTGGGGTCTATTGTTATGGAGTATTTTGTTGTGGGGGGGCGGGTCTGTTGTTGCTGTGGGTAATCTATTGTTGCTGGGGGGGTCTATTACTGCTGGAAGATCTATTGTTGCTGGGGGGGGTTATTGCTGGGGGTCTATTGTTGCTGGCTTTGGGGAATCTATTTTACTGCTTTTCGTATTATCATTAACAAATTCCATACAAATTACTTAGTACCATTATTTACATTGCAGTCACCAGGAGATGTCATTTAGGTACAGTGCAGTTCCACACTTGTACCCTCAGAGTCAGTAAACAGTCCATGAGCTGGTTTTTAGTTGTTTTTATTAAGGGGTTAACAGCTGGGATGGGGTCTAGGGGTATATGAGATGCCCAAGGAACTGCAACAATTGAGGACACATTTCTTAGCAACTATGTACAACATTTGGACTAGCAAAAAAAGAAACCAAAATAGCAACAATCTCTGTTAAGGAATGTATAGTCATTTTTGGTGTACCCTCTCAGACCCCAGATGAATCCTCCTCTCCAGCCAGCTGTAGTGAGGGTATCCCTGAGCAAGGAGCTTGCAGTTAAGCAATCCTGGATGAAGACTAGTTGGGTATTGCACCTGGCCGCCCTCTCCTCTTATCCCCAGGCAGTGGTGTATTTAGGTTTTGTGCTGCCCTAGGCAACAAAAAAAAACGGAGCTCCCCGCAGAGAGAGCCTGACATTGACCAAAAACACCCCTGCCTCCCACCCAAGATAGCCTTCCACTACCGCTGCCTCCCCATACATTAGCCACCATCCCCCATGGCGAGAGAGAGAGAGACACTCACCTTAACAGCTCCAGACATCCCCGGGAACAAGAGTCGGGCTGTGCATACACCATCATGAAACCCGCAGCCTCTCTCAGAACCCACCAGGTCCCCATGCCGTGTGTGTCCCTTCTTCCGAGGGCAGTGCTGCCCCCCCCTGAAAAATGCCACCCTAGGAAAATGCCTTTTTTGCCTTGTGATAAATACACCCCTGTCCCCAGTGGGTGTAGGAGTACTCACACTGCCTGCTAGCGTGGTGGGTTGGTGACTGCCATCAGACCTTACTCTGGTATGACTTCTTCATTGCTAACAAGTTGTCCTCCCTGGGAGACATTGAGGCAGTAGAGATCCTCCCGTCTTGTACCCTGCTTGTAGGTAGGCTTCTCTCCCTGGGGCCCCCTCTCAGGCTCTTTATTCCAGCCTTCCTCTCAGTCCATCTTCCACCTGACACTGCACACTTCTCCCCAGGCTCTCTGATATTTGAGGGTTGCCCTGGTCACCATGCCCAGCCTCCTGCTAGGGGATTGGCCAAGGTCCTTCAAACATGCAGATCTGGGCCTTCTCCCGTCCTCCTCCTCCCCTGTTCCAGAAAGTTCTCTAGTTTCTGGAAGGTTGAGAGGGCTCCACAAGCCCTGACCTGTAGAACCTCCCAGCCTGTCCTGAGGTGAACTCACTGCTTCACTCCCAGATTGACTCATCCCAGGTTGCTACGCGACCTCTAAGGAAAAAAAAAAAACAACAAAGTTGTTAGAATGCTGGCGGGTGCTACCTCCCTAACAACCAGGAGCCCTGAGCAGGAGGTTATCACATTTATCAGTGGTGGTAAGAATGCTGCTAAATGTTTCCCTTCACACTGGAGGTTTTCTCAGCTGAACACCCATTCAGATGTTCCTGATGGAATCTCCATAGATTGTGTATACAATCCTGAGTTCTCCCTCATATTATTCACCCTTTTGGTAGAATCTTCTTAGCTTACAGTGTTAGGCCATTTTCTCTATTGGTTGAATTTTCTTTAACTTTTATGGTTGAATGTTGAAATTGCCTGAGGTAGGGAAACAAATAGAAACTGACATTGTACACATTACCCACTTGAAGACCGCGTATGTATACAGTACATATACGCAGGGCCAGTGCCAGACTATTTTGCACCCTAGGCAAGACCAACTACTTGAGCCCCCCCCCCCAAAAGAAATAAAAATTTTAAAAACAGAAAATATTAAATCAACAAAACATAAAACTGCTAAATTTATTTTAATTTTCAAAAATAAGTGCCATAAGATGCCACCAGCACCAATATTTAAGACAACATCAATGTCAGTGAGGAACTGTATCTGTGGCTGGCAGTGGCAGTGAGTGGAGGATGATAGATCCACACTCTGACAGATCCCAGGCTGGAATTGCCCAGGCAATGGGGGGAGGTAAAATGTTGTGACAGCAGACAGCCAAGCCCACATACACACACAGAGGAAACACCGGAACTGAGCGATCCCACACAGTGACAGATCTGACACAACACACCACCACTGACACAGATCAGCAGGCACTAGAAGATCAGGCTGTGGGATCAGGATGATGTCATCACTCTCTGATGCATTGTACATGTGATGGCCAGCCAGGTCACATTCACACAGACACAAGACATCAGAGTAAGACATTACCTTCCTCCGAAGGTGCAGCTTCGCCTCCACTGATGAATGGGAAGAGAAGGGCTGAATCTGCACAATGATCAGCAGCCGCCAGCCAACTTGCAGTAAGGGACTGAGTCTGAGAGGAACACTGGAAGGGTGGTAGCCCAGCTGCTACACTGGCCCCAGACACCCGGAATTTTCCTCTGTCCTTTCTTCCTCCCCTCCTCTCAGCTGCAGGATCATTCATGATGTGGTGGCGTCGCACACAATGAGAGTGCAGACCTGTGCTGTGCCCAGGTGCCCCTAGATGGCAGTGCACATTAGGTGGCCACTTAGTTTGCCTAGTGGAATCACCGGCCCTGCGTATACATATATAAACACTGCAGTTGTCAAGTGGTTTACCAGGGTTATGACTGAAGAAATGAGCCATAATCCTGGTACCGTTTATTTTTTTTTCAGGGGCCGACTTTCATATGAAAGTGGTCCTAGTGGATCTTGAGCTGCTGAATCGCTTTCCTTAGTGGTGGAAGGGAACCCCCCCCCCCCCCCACCACCACCACCTTCCGTGGCTCACTAGTGTTTCTTAGGCTTACTGTTAATGTCGGCCGGCCCGAGAAATGATCTTGTGGTGCAACCTCCTCAAGATAGCGGCGATGAAAGATTCTATGGTCTTTGATTGCCTCTATCATGATGGTGGACCGGAACAGCATCATAAAATTAAATCCAGTCGGCGGCGGAAGTAAAGACATTTTTTTCTTTTTTAAAGCAACAGTTCGACTTCCAGTTCCAGCGCCGCATGAGCGAGGGACGGCATCCCGCTGCTCCAGAAACCCTGCTTGTAAAAACAGCCTCCTGCACCAGAAACTAAAATTACCTGGCACGGGAGTGCCCCCCGAGTCTCCCCCATCCGCTCCTGCATTGACCGGTACTTGCGGCCAGCGACACCCGGCCCTGATCCCGCCGCACGATCCCAGGGGAACAGCTCTTCCCCCTCCTGCAGCCAAGATGGCCACCGAACATGCATCAAACAGCAGCAGCAGCAACATCCATGACAACAGAACAGGCATCATGGACACAGAGCCAGAGCCAGACCCAGGAGCAGGTAGGACAGAGGCACAGCCACCTAACACACCTTCATTAGGACATGCTGACACTGGTAGTCCTACGGACCAGTATGAAAGAATTGCACAAACTGTCCCTTCTCTGTTACTACCTACCATTACTCAGGCAGTGGACAGAGCAGTTACACAGGGTATAGAGCAACTTAGAAGGGACCTGGGAGAAAACGCCAAACGTATATATATGAAGTTGAACATCGCCTCTCTGACCTAGAGGATGAGTTTCAAGCTATGCAGGCGGGTGCTACGCAATCCAAACGTGTGCAACAGAACATCTTGGATAAGCTAGACGACTTAGAGAACCGTTCACGCAGGAACAACCTGCAGGTAGTAGGCCTCCCAGAATCCTACAACTCAGGCTCATTGTCTGATATCTGTTCTAAATGCACTGGGTATCGCAACACCATGCCAGGTCAAAAGGGAACACCGCTTAGGCGCACCCTCAAATGATAGACGCACGCCGCGTTCAACAATCGTCAAATATCTCAACTACGTTGACCGGGTAGCTATACTATACTTGCAATTTACATTCCCTACAACTTGACGGACATAAGCTATTACTGTTTGCTGACTATTCTCAGGACTAGAGATGAGCGAATCGAACATGGCGAAGTGGAATTCGTTTCGAATATTGGGAAATATTCGATTCGCGACAAATCCGAAGATTAGCCAACTTCGGATGCGCAAATCGAAATTTTCCCAAAAATGGCGGCGACATGTGTGGCGACGGAGCGGGGATCTCTGGGAAGGCGCGCAGACAAGGCGCGCTGACCCATAATGCATTCATTCATGACATGTGATCGCATTAGCCAATCAGCAGCCAGCCAGCCAGCACTGTGTAATGGTCGAGCTATAAATGGCGGCCATCTTAGAATTCTCCATTAGCCTCCGGTCATTCAAGAGAGACAGACCTCTCTGTATTAGGGAAAGAGTTAGGGCCAAAGAGACTTTAGGGCCACAGAATCGTTACTTAGGGACACAGAATTGTTACTCAGGGACACAGAACTGTTACTCAGGGACACAGAATTGTTACTCAGGGACAGACACAGAATTGTTACTGAGGGACACAGAATTGTTACTGAGGGACACAGAATTGTTACTCAGGGACACAGAATTGTTACTCAGGGACACAGAATTGTTACTCAGGGACACAGAACTGTTACTCAGGGACACAGAACTGTTACTCAGGGACAGACACAGAATTGTTACTGAGGGACACAGAATTGTTACTGAGGGACACAGAATTGTTACTGAGGGACACAGAATTGTTACTGAGGGACACAGAACTGTTACTCAGGGACACAGAACTGTTACTCAGGGACACAGAATTGTTACTCAGGGACAGACACAGAATTGTTACTGAGGGACACAGAATTGTTACTGAGGGACACAGAATTGTTACTCAGGGACACAGAATTGTTACTGAGGGACAGACACAGAATTGTTACTGAGGGACACAGAATTGTTACTGAGGGACACAGAATTGTTACTCAGGGACAGACACAGAATTGTTACTGAGGGACACAGAATTGTTACTGAGGGACACAGAATTGTTACTCAGGGACACAGAATTGTTACTCAGGGACACAGAACTGTTACTCAGGGACACAGAATTGTTACTCAGGGACACAGAATTGTTTACTCAGGGACACAGAATTGTTACTCAGGGACACAGAATTGTTACTCAGGGACACAGAATTGTTACTGAGGGGACACAGAATTGTTACTGAGGGACACAGAATTGTTACTGAGGGACACAGAATTGTTACTGAGGGACACAGAATTGTTACTCAGGGACACAGAATTGTTACTCAGGGACACAGAATTGTTACTCAGGGACACAGAACTGTTACTACAGGGACAGCCACAGAATTGTTACTGAGGGACACAGAATTGTTACTCAGAGGGACACAGAATTGTTACTGAGGGACACAGAATTGTTACTGAGGGGACACAGAATTGTTACTGAGGGACACAGAATTGTTACTCAGGGACACAGAATTGTTACTCAGGGACACAGAATTGTTACTCAGGGACACAGAATTGTTACTCAGGGACACAGAATTGTTACTCAGGGACACAGAATTGTTACTCAGGGACACAGAATTGTTACTCAGGGACACAGAATTGTTACTCAGGGACACAGAATTGTTACTCAGGGACAGACACAGAATTGTTACTGAGGGACACAGAATTGTTACTGAGGGACACAGAATTGTTACTCAGGGACAGACACAGAATTGTTACTGAGGGACACAGAATTGTTACTGAGGGACACAGAATTGTTACTGAGGGACACAGAATTGTTACTCAGGGACACAGAATTGTTACTCAGGGACACAGAATTGTTACTCAGGGACACAGAACAGAACTTGTTACTCAGGGACACAGAATTGTTACTCAGGGGACACAGAATTGTTACTGAGGGACACAGAATTGTTACTGGGGACACAGAATTGTTACTGAGGGACAGACACAGAATTGTTACTGAGGGACACAGAATTGTTACTGAGGGACACAGAATTGTTACTGAGGGACACAGAATTGTTACTCAGGGACACAGAATTGTTACTCAGGGACACAGAATTGTTACTCAGGGACACAGAATTGTTACTCAGGGACACAGAATTGTTACTCAGGGACACAGAATTGTTACTCAGGGACACAGAATTGTTACTCACTGAGGGACACAGAATTGTTACTGAGGGACACAGAATTGTTACTGAGGGACACAGAATTGTTACTGAGGACACACAGAATTGTTACTCAGGGACACAGAATTGTTACTGGGACACAGAATTGTTACTCAGGGACACAGAATTGTTACTGAGGGACACAGAATTGTTACACAGGGACACAGAATTGTACTCAGGGACACAGAATTGTTACTCAGGGACACAGAATTGTTACTCAGGGACACAGAATTGTTACTCAGGGACACAGAATTGTTACTCAGGGACACAGAATTGTTACTCAGGGACACAGAATTGTTACTCAGGGACACAGAATTGTTACTCAGGGACACAGAATTGTTACTCAGGGACACAGAATTGTTACTCAGGGACACAGAATTGTTACACAGGGACACAGAATTGTTACTGAGGGACACAGAATTGTTACTCAGGGACAGACACAGAATTGTTACTGAGGGACACAGAATTGTTACTGAGGGACACAGAATTGTTACTGAGGGACACACAGAATTGTTACTCAGGGACACAGAATGTTACTCAGGGACACAGAATTGTTACTCAGGGACACAGAATTGTTACTCAGGGACAGACACAGAATTGTTACTGAGGGACACAGAATTGTTACTGAGGGACACAGAATTGTTACTCAGGGACACAGAATTGTTACTGAGGGACACAGAATTGTTACTCAGGGACACAGAATTGTTACTCAGGGACACAGAATTGTTACTCAGGGACACAGAATTGTTACTCAGGGACACAGAATTGTTACTCAGGGACACAGAATTGTTACAGGGACACAGAATTGTTACTGAGGACAGACACAGAATTGTTACTGAGGGACACAGAATTGTTACTCAGGGACACACAGAAATTGTTACTCAGGGGACACAGAATTGTTACTGAGGGACACAGAATTGTTACTGAGGGACACAGAATTGTTACTCAGGGACACAGAATTGTTACTCAGGGACACAGAATTGTTACTCAGGGACACAGAATTGTTACTCAGGGACAGACACAGAATTGTTACTGAGGGACACAGAATTGTTACTGAGGGACACAGAATTGTTACTCAGGGACAGACACAGAATTGTTACTGAGGGACACAGAATTGTTACTGAGGGACACAGAATTGTTACTCAGGGACACATTGTTTACTGAGGGACACAGAATTGTTACTGAGGGACACACAGAATTGTTACTCAGGGACACAGAATTGTTACTCAGGGACACAGAATTGTTACTACAGGGACACAGAATTGTTACTCAGGGACAGGGACACAGAATTGTTACTGAGGGACACAGAATTGTTACTGAGGGACACAGAATTGTTACTCAGGGACAGACACAGAATTGTTACTGAGGGACACAGAATTGTTACTGAGGGACACAGAATTGTTACTCAGGGACAGACACAGAATTGTTACTGAGGGACACAGAATTGTTACTGAGGGACACAGAATTGTTACTCAGGGACACACACAGAATTGTTACTGAGGGACACAGAATTGTTACTCAGGGACACAGAATTGTTACTCAGGGACACAGAATTGTTACTCAGGGACACAGAACTGTTACTCAGGGACACAGAATTGTTACTCAGGGACAGACACAGAATTGTTACTGAGGGACACAGAATTGTTACTGAGGGACACAGAATTGTTACTCCAGGGACACAGAATTGTTACTCAGGGACAGACACAGAATTGTTACTGAGGGACACAGAATTGTTACTGAGGGACACAGAATTGTTACTCAGGGACACAGAATTGTTACTCAGGGACACAGAATTGTTACTCAGGGACACACAGAATTGTTACTCAGGGACACAGAATTGTTACTCAGGGACAGACACAGAATTGTTACTGAGGGACACAGATTGTTACTACTCAGGGTTACAGAATTGTTACTCAGGGACACACACTCAGGGACACAGAATTGTTACTCAGGGACAGACACAGAATTGTTACTGAGGGACACAGAATTGTTACTCAGGGACACAGAATTGTTACTCAGGGGACACAGAATTGTTACTGAGGGACACAGAATTGTTACTGAGGGACACAGAATTGTTACTCAGGACACAGAATTGTTACTCAGGGGACACAGAATTGTTACTCTGAGGGACACAGAATTGTTACTCAGGGACACAGAATGTTGTTACTCAGGGACACAGAATTGTTACTCAGGGACACAGAATTGTTACTCAGGGACACAGAATTGTTACTCAGGGACAGACACAGAATTGTTACTGAGGGACACAGAATTGTTACTGAGGGACACAGAATTGTTACTGAGGGACACAGAATTGTTACTCAGGGACACAGAATTGTTACTCAGGGACACAGAATTGTTACTCAGGGACACAGAATTGTTACTCAGGGACACAGAATTGTTACTCAGGGACAGACACAGAATTGTTACTGAGGGACACAGAATTGTTACTGAGGGACACAGAATTGTTACTGAGGGACACAGAATTGTTACTCAGGGACAGACACAGAATTGTTACTGAGGGACACACAGAATTGTTACTGAGGGACACAGAATTGTTACTCAGGGACACAGAATTGTTACTCAGGACACAGAATTGTTACTCAGGGACACAGAATTGTTACTCAGGGACAGACACAGAATTGTTACTGAGGGACACACAGATTGTTACTGAGGGACACAGAATTGTTACTCAGGGACACAGAATTGTTACTCAGGGACACAGAATTGTTACTCAGGGACACAGAATTGTTACTCAGGGACAGACACAGAATTGTTACTCAGGGACACAGAATTGTTACTCAGGGACAGACACAGAATTGTTACTCAGGGACACAGAATTGTTACTCAGGGACACAGAATTGTTACTCAGGGACAGACACAGAATTGTTACTCAGGGACACAGAATTGTTACTCAGGGACACAGAATTGTTACTCAGGGACACACACAGAATTGTTACTCAGGGACAGACACAGAATTGTTACTGAGGGACACAGAATTGTTACTGAGGGGACACAGAATTGTTACTGAGGGACACAGAATTGTTACTCAGGGACACAGAATTGTTACTCAGGGACACAGAATTGTTACTCAGGGACACAACTGTTACTCAGGGACACAGAATTGTTACTCAGGGACACAGAACTGTTACTCAGGGACAAGAATTGTTACTCAGGGACAGACACAGAATTGTTACTGAGGGGACACAGAATTGTTACACAGAAGGGACACAGACACAGAATTGTTACTGAGGGACAGACACAGAATTGTTACTCAGGGACAGGGACACAGAATTGTTACTGAGGGACACAGAATTGTTACTGAGGGACACAGAATTGTTACTCAGGGACACAGAATTGTTACTCAGGGACACAGAATTGTTACTCAGGGACACAGAATTGTTACTCAGGGACACAGAATTGTTACTGAGGGACACAGAATTGTTTACTGAGGGACACAGAATTGTTACTGAGGGACACACAGAATTGTTACTCAGGGACACAGAATTGTTACTCAGGGACACAGAATTGTTACTCAGGGACACAGAATTGTTTACTCAGGGACAGAATTGTTACAGGGACACAGAATTGTTACTCAGGGACACAGAATTGTTACTCAGGGACACATAATTGTTTACTCAGGGACAGACACAGAATTGTTACTCAGGGACACAGAATTGTTACTCAGGGACACAGAATTGTTACTCAGGGACAGACACAGAATTGTTTACTCAGGGACACAGAATTGTTACTCAGGGACACAGAACTGTTACTCAGGGACACAGAATTGTTACTCAGGGACAGCAGAGGAAGGGGTCGAGGCAGCACTAGTCGCAGCCAGAGGCCAGTGCTCCCGGTGTCATCCAGCGGTCGTTTCTCCACCGACAACCCTGCCGTCATCGATTGGTTGGCTCGGTCGTCTTCCTCTTCCCAGGTCACCTCTGACACCTACAGCCAACGGTCGGTGGGTATGTCAGACACAACCGTTAGTTGGCACGGCCGGGAGCAAGCCCACTGAAATCACATGTCCTCTACCTGCCCCTGTCCTTTGGTGTTCCCTCACCAAGCGAAGTATCGCATGCTGTGGGCTCAGCCCCACTGTACAGTGAGGAAGAGCTAACAGAGGGCGGTCAGGAACGGGGGAGACATCCAGCCTCTTCAGCAGCCAGGCGAAGAAGTACTGGCGAGGAGAGTGGCTCGGTAGCCGGTCTAGAGACAGGTCTGTCTCCTGACCCACACGCAGCCGAGGGGGCTAGTAGTGAGGCGGAGACCCTAATTGATGATGATGAGGCTGATCGCACTTGGCAGCCTCGTCGTCATCAGGCTATTGCTTCCGCATCATCAGGAGAAGAGGGTGCCAGCTTGGCAGCGAGCAAAACAGTCGGTGGGTTGCCCAGGAGGCAGCAGGGTCGCAGCAGTGTCAGTGGAGGCAAACGGCCACGGAGTAGAGCACCAGCTCCACTGCAGCCTACCCACCACGGCCAGTAGTGGTGCCGGTGTGCACGGAGGAAGTAGCAGTCAGCCAGTGAGGAGTAGCGGGGGCAAAGTTTCCTACTCGGGCGGTGTGGCAAATTTTTCGTCAAGCCGCCCGAGGAAGTAAACGTAGCCGTATGTCGACTATGTGGCCAGAAAGTCAAGCGTGGCCAGGGGGCCCATGTCTCCATCGCCACACTCTGCCATGTGCCACTTTCAGGTCTCCTCACACTGCTGGTGGGTTCCATTTTGTCATAGGGTGCTGTCAGATTACGGGCCTCCCATTGCTGCTGCCAGGCCCGTAATTGCCATGGGCCCCCGTACCGACTCCTCATGCTGCTGCCAGGCCCGTAATCTGTCATGGGCCCCTGTACCGCCTCCTCATGCTGCTGCCAGGTCCAGAGTCTCTCATGGGTCCCTGTACGGCCTCCCATTGCTGCTGTCTCCATCGCCACACTCTGCCATGTGCCACTTTCAGGTCTCCTCACACTGCTGGTGGGTTCCATTTTGTCATAGGGTGCTGGCAGATTACGGGCCTCCCATTTGCTGCTGCCAGGCCCGTAATCTGCCATGGGCCCCCGTACCGACTCCTCATGCTGCTGCCAGGCCCGTAATCTGTCATGGGCCCCTGTACCCCCCACTCCCCTCCTCATGCTGCTGCCAGGTCCAGAGTGTGTCATGGGTCCCTGTACGGCCTCCCATTGCTGCTGTCTCCATCGCCACACTCTGCCATGTGCCACTTTCAGGTCTCCTCACACTGCTGGTGGGTTCCATTTTGTCATAGGGTGCTGGCAGATTACGGGCCTCCCATTGCTGCTGCCAGGCCCGTAATCTGCCATGGGCCCCTGTACCGCCTCCTCATGCTGCTGCCAGGTCCAGAGTGTGTCATGGGTCCCTGTACGGCCTCCCATTGCTGCTGTCTCCATCGCCACACTCTGCCATGTGCCACTTTCAGGTCTCCTCACACTGCTGGTGGGTTCCATTTTGTCATAGGGTGCTGGCAGATTACGGGCCTCCCATTGCTGCTGCCAGGCCCGTAATCTGCCATGGGCCCCTGTACCGCCTCCTCATGCTGCTGCCAGGTCCAGAGTGTGTCATGGGTCCCTGTACGGCCTCCCATTGCTGCTGTCTCCATCGCCACACTCTGCCATGTGCCACTTTCAGGTCTCCTCACACTGCTGGTGGGTTCCATTTTGTCATAGGGTGCTGGCAGATTACGGGCCTCCCATTGCTGCTGCCAGGCCCGTAATCTGTCATGGGCCCCTGTACCGCCTCCTCATGCTGCTGCCAGGTCCAGAGTGTGTCATGGGTCCCTGTACGGCCTCCCATTGCTGCTGTCTCCATCGCCACACTCTGCCATGTGCCACTTTCAGGTCTCCTCACACTGCTGGTGGGTTCCATTTTGTCATAGGGTGCTGGCAGATTACGTGCCTCCCATTGCTGCTGCCAGGCCCGTAATCTGCCATGGGCCCCCGTACCGACTCCTCATGCTGCTGCCAGGCCCGTAATCTGTCATGGGCCCCTGTACCGCCTCCTCATGCTGCTGCCAGGTCCAGAGTGTGTCATGGGTCCCTGTACGGCCTCCCGTTGCTGCTGTCTCCATCGCCACACTCTGCCATGTGCCACTTTCAGGTCTCCTCACACTGCTGGTGGGTTCCATTTTGTCATAGGGTGCTGTATGGTCTCCCATTGCTGCTGCCTCCACCGCCACACTGTGGCTCCACACTCTGGTTTTGGCCCCGTGACTGCCCAAATGAGTGAAGTGTGCGGTGATTCTAAGATCGACGGCACTCATCTGCATGTCATACTGACTGACAGTATTATTTCTCTTCCCCAGCAGACTCCAAGGGCATTTAAATTAAAGGTACAGTGTTCTGCACTAATATAAAGGCTCTCTGAAGCCTAGAAACACCCTTTTTATAAGTTAAATTCGCAGCGAATATATTCGACTCGAATCAAATTTATTCCTCAAATTCGCCGAATCAGCCGAATCGAATTTTTGAATACTTCGCTCATCTCTACTCAGGACGTTTCCCATAAAAGAAAAGCGTTCCAACAAATTTGTGCTGCGCTATATCAAAAAGGGGTCAAATTCACCCTCGCATACCCTGCTACACTACACTTCACTACGCCTACAGGGGAACCCAAATCATTCACGCACTCAAAGGAAGCCCTTCAGTACTTTCAAGCCAATTTATCTGACATCATAGGCTCTTAGAATCCACAGCATACACCCCGAGACCCCGGCCCGAGAGACCAACGTAGTCCACGAAAAGATCCACCAAAGCGTCAACGCGTCAACTTTACATCAGCAAAGCAAAGACCACCCTGATGGCTGACGCTCACCCCACTCGAGTACCTTCTTAGTGGTATTTAATGCATTGTGTTACTGTACTCTATTGTATTTCAATGTTCTTAACCAGCTGAGACGTTCAGAAAATTTCTCAGGTTCTCTTGTTCTTTTTATTTCTTTCTCAGAAAGGTTTATGTGTCATGATTTAATCTAATCTTTGACTACTGTGCCGCTGTCGAAACTAGGGTTGGCTGACCCGCTCTTCATTGGTGATCCATGATACTATCGGGGTCCCCTCTTTTCCTTGTTTTTGGCTATGCAGCCCCTCGGTGCAGGATCCACACCCTATCATTTCCAGCAACGCAGGTCAAAGATTGGAGGTAACATGCGGAATAATGTGAAGTTCACAATGCCTTTACAGTTTATTGTTAATTTTTTTTTTCAATGGACCCCTGTTGGGTAACCCCAGTATCTGTATTTCCCCCCTCCTCCCTCTTCTCTCTTCTCTCTATCCTCCTTTTACGCGGCAACCCCACAAAACCCCACCCCCTTACAATACACCGAGAGAGCATGGATAATATTGTTGAGTTCGCCAAGCTGTTACCACATAGGGATGCTTCTACATCCTCTCCGATCACCCTCATACTCACATTATCATGACACGTATAATTTTGTGGATTGTTAAGGGCTTGAGATCACATCATAAACGTATGGCCATCCTCCATCATCTCAAACGCCTGAGAGCAGACATTGCATTTCTTCAAGAAACATGCTTAACTCAAGCAGACTTTACGGGCATGAAAAAACTTTGGGTGGGACAGGTGCTGGGATCACCCTCATCTAATAACAAAGCGGGAGTAATTATTCTCATACATAAATGACTTCCCCTGTCATTATAACTAGAGATGAGCGAATCGAAGTAGGCGAAGTGGAATTCGTTTCGAATACTGCGCGAATCGAAATTTTTCCTAAAATGGCGGCGACATGTGCGGCGACGGAGCGGGGATGTCTGGGAAGGCGCGCAGACAAGGCGCGCTGACCCATAATGCATTCATTCATGACATGTGATCGCATTAGCCAATCAGCAGCCAGCCAGCCAGCACTGTGTAATGGTCGAGCTATAAATGGCGGCCATTTTAGAATTCTTCATTTGCCTCCAGTCATTCAAGAGAGGCAGACCGCTCTGTATTAGGGACAGAGTTAGGGACACAGAAACATTACTTGGGGACAGAGAAACGTTACTCAGGGACACAGAATTGTTACTGAGGGCCAGAGAATTGTTACTTAGGGCCACAGAAACGTTAGTTAGGGCCACAGAATTGTTACTCAGTGACAGACACAGATATGTTACTGAGGGCCACAGAACTGTTACTTAGGGCCACAGAAACGTTAGTTAGGGCCACAGAATTGTTACTCAGGGACAGACACAGAATTGTTACTGAGGGCCACAGAATTGTTACTTAGGGCCACAGAAACGTTACTCAGGGACACAGAATTGTTACTGAGGGCCACAGAACTGTTACTTAGGGCCACAGAAACGTTAGTTAGGGCCACAGAATTGTTACTCGGGTACAGACACAGAATTGTTACTGAGGGCCACAGAACCGTTACTTAGGGCCACAGAATTGTTACTCAGGGACACAGAATTGTTACTGAGGGCCACAGAACCGTTACTTAGGGCCACAGAATTGTTACTGAGGGCCACCCGTTACTTAGGGCCACAGAATTGTTACTCAGGGAAAGACAGAATTGTTACTGA